>JAJJLU010004088.1:0-19017 GCA_023807065.1 Isotricha intestinalis
TATTATCTAATATTATATAATTTATTAAAAAACCATTTTCATAATATTCAAAAAAATAATAATCTCCGTAAAAACTTTTAATTTTGACTTTATTAAATTATTTTTTTTGTTTTTTATATTTTTCATTAAATCAGGATTTTATCATAATTTAATTTCATTTTTTTTTAATATACTCAAAAATATTTTATTTTTTTCAAAAGTATATTTGTTGATCATCTATTTCTTATTGTATAAATAAGCATATATTTGTTTCCTAATATTCCAATTATTCTAATTAATGATTCTGTTAATTGTTTATCTTTTAAATTATTTATTATCCATTAATTTCGAAATATTTATGTTTTCTATTTATATTTATATATAATGCATTTTCATGTCAAATTCAATAAACTGTTAATTTATGTATTCTTTTTCATAAACTTATTTAAGGAAATATGTATTATTTCAACCTTTAATCATTCAATTTTAAATTAATTTATATTTTAATATTATCTCTGGATTTTAAATTTTAATGAATTTCAGCTAGTGCAATGTTTTCCAAATTTCCAACTTCTTTTCCATTTCAGACTTTATTATACTAAAAGTTATGTAATATTTATATTATATTTTTTTATATGATTTATAATAAGAAACAAAGATAAAATTATATATTCCCAAAGAAAATTATAAAAAAAAATTTGTTTATTTTTATCTATACCATAAACTTATAAGAGAGGAATATTTTTTCTACTAATAATTCCCAATTAATAACCTTTAATTCCTCAAATCTACATCTAATAACTACCTGAATTTGGTAAAATCTTTATTTGATATTTTATTTAAAAACTTAAAAGATTATATTTATTTATCTAATTAATCATTAACATATTTTTATTTATTATATATTTTTTAACCAATAGAAAAAAATATATATGAATGAAAATTAAAAAATAATTATTAAATATGAATAAAATTATTATATTTCTTACTCAATTATACTTAAAAAATATAAAAAATCCATTTAAAAGAGAATTTAAATTAGAATTAAATGAATCAAAGGTATTTAATCAAAAAAATATATATAAAATCCAAAAAAAATAAATGTTTATTTTAAGCTTCAATAATTTCAATTATTTTTTTTCTGAAGTTCAAACAATTAAAAAGAAAAAAATAAATAAAAATAATAATTATTATTTGTGTATGATGATATTGATTATGAAGAACTTTTTATTTTAAATGAAAAAAAATACATTGGAAAAAATAAATAATTACTAAATGAAGCATTTTTTAAAATTAAAAAAAAATAAATGAGAAAAATAAAAATATTAATAGGAGGGGAATCTGGAGTAGGAAAAACAAGTTTAATAAAGCAATACATTTATAAAAAATTTAATGAATCTATGAGATGTACAGTAAATCCAAAAAAAACCATAAAAAAAATATATATAAATGAAAAACAATTTTGTTTGAAAATTTTTGATATGGCAGGAGTAGATGATTATAAAGCAATAAATAAAATATATATGAGAAATATAAATATTGCTTTATTCGTTTATGATATAACAAAAAGAGATTCTTTTGAAAAATTAAGATATTGGATTCCTTTTTTTTTAGAAATCAGCCAAAAAAATATACTTTTGGGTTTAGTAGGAAATAAATGTGATTTATATGAAAACCAAGAAATTAGTTCAAAAGAAGGACTAGTATTTGCTCAAAAATTCAGAGGTAAATTTTTTGAAACTAGTTCTAAAGATCATGAGAGTGTGGAATTTCTTTTTATTAAAATTACTAATTGTTTTTTTAATGATTTCTGGAAAAATGATTTAAAAGAAGTAAAAGGAGAAATGGAATATAATAATGGAGATTATTATAACGGTTTCTTGAAAAATGAAATAAAAGAAGGAAAAGGAAAAATGGAATATAATAATGGAGATATTTATGATGGTGATTGGAAAAATAATTTAAAAGAAGGAAAAGGAGAAATGAAATATAATAATGGAGATTTTTATAATGGTGATTGGAAAAATAATTTAAAAGAAGGAAAAGGAAAAATGAAATATAATAATGGAGATATTTATAATGGTGATTGGAAAAATGATTTAAAAGAAGGAAAAGGAAAAATGGAATATAATAATGGAGATTTTTATAATGGTGATTGGAAAAATAATTTAAAAGAAGGAAAAGGAAGATTTACTTTTAATGAAGGCTATTATGAAGGAGTTTGGGAAAATAATGAATTTAATGGAAAAGTTACAATATATTATAATAATAAAAAAGTATTAAATGTATATTTAAAAAATAGTAAAAGAGAAGGAAAAGGAATCATTGAAAATGAAAATGGAAAATTAGAAATAAATTTTAAAAATGATGAAATTGAAGGAAAAGGGAAAATAAATTTTAATAATGGAGATGTATTAATAGGAAATTTAGATAATAATTTTAATATAATTTCTGGAATATTAACTTATAAAAATGGAGATATTTATGAAGGAGAATTTGAAGAATATGGAAGAAGAATAGGAAAAGGAGTTATGAAAAATAAAAATAAAGAAATATATCATGGTGAATGGTATAAAAAAAATGAAGGATTATTTTGTTTAAATAAAGATGATTTAAATATTTTACAAAAAAATGTTAATGATAATAATATAAAAGATATATTTAATCTTAATTTAAAAGATATTTTTTACAAAGGAAATTATAAAAATAACTTAAAAGATGGAGAAGGAATATTATATATAAAAAAGAATAATGAATTTTCTAATGTAATTTATAAAGGAAATTTCAAAGATGATAAAAAAGATGGATTAGGTAAAATATATTTTGAAACAGGAAGTGTATTTGAAGGTAATTGGAAAGAGGATCATTTTGATAAAGAAAAAGAAGCAATTTTTTATTTAAATAATTTAATACAATTTAAAAAAATCAATATAAATATAATTGAATGGTGTAAAATCATAGAAAAAGAATTATTAAAATATTATGGAAATAAAAATAAAGAATTTGATGATGAAACACAAAAAATTAGATAACAATTAAAAAAATTAGTGAGTTTAAAAAGATTATTGTTTATCATTTATTTTTAAAAGATTAAAAATTAAGAGTGACTTTGTATTATTTAAAATAATGTTTGTTTATTAGAATTTTAAACATTATATTATTTTTTAATTTAAATCATTTAGTCATTTTTATATTTTGAATAATCATATATTCACCATATATTTTAGAATAAACCGGTCATACTTTTCTCAAACTTTGTTCAGTTAATGAAGTAAATATTTTTTTACATATATAAATAAATATAATCTAATTAAAAATTATAAATATTATTTCAGAAAAGTAAAGAGAAAATATAGTGAATGTTATTAATTCTTTTTTCTATCTTTTAATTTATTTTTTTTATAAGAAGATATTGAATTATAATGGATATCTCATTATATTATCTTATGAAAATTTATCAATCTTTATCAATTGTTCCAATCAAAATAAAAAAAGAATAAAATGTATAAAACTAAAACTATAATTGACAATCATATTATTAAATAAGTTATTTGAAAAATAATTTATTATTAAATAGGTTTGTAATATTGATAATAAGAATGAAAAATCCTTCGATTTTTTAAAAAAGAACAGAGTGTAATACTTCTCTATTATTATAAAAATTCATTTTTTTTATTTATCTATTTTATTAATTTATTTGAGTACTTATAAATAATATATTAAATTTTTTGTGTACTTCTTTTTGGTTTTATTTAATTTCATATCTTTTTACGTTGTTTTAATCTCATTTTTATGTAAATAAAAAAATAACAAAAAAAAATTGAAACCAACAAATGATTCAAAAACAAAAAAAATAATATTATTTAAAAAAAAAAATATATTTAATTCAAATATAAAAATGCCCTTGAGTGATTTTACAATAGGAAAAGTTTTAGGAAAAGGAACATTTGGTTCAGTTTCAATAGTACATAGAAATATAGATAATCAAACTTATGCAATGAAAAGTGTAAAAATGATTCAATTAACAGAAAAAGAAAAACAAAACGCATTAAATGAAATAAGAATTTTAGCTTCATTAAATCATAAAAATATAATAGGATACAAAGAAGCATTTTTTGATGAAGCATCACAAACATTAAATATTATAATGGAATATGCAGATGATGGAGATTTAGCAACAAAAATAAAATATAATTTAAAACATGGATTAATATTTCGTGAGAATATAATTTGGAATTATTTAATTCAAATATTAGAAGGAATAAATTATTTACATGAAAATAAAATTATTCATAGAGATTTAAAAAGTGCAAATTTATTTTTAATGAAAGATGGAACAGTTAAAATAGGAGATTTAAATGTTTCAACAATAGCAAAAATGGGAATTGCTTTTACTCAAACAGGAACGCGTTATCATTCATTAAATCTTTTATTTCACTATTTCTTCTATTTATTAAATTTTTATCATTTTGTTTTTCTTTTTTATACTTTCAACGAGATTTTTGATTCTTTCATTTTCTTGCAAATAAAACTTTATTTGTATTTTTTCTTTATCATTATTTCTCATTGTTGTTAATTTTATATCATTTCTTTCTATTATTATTTTTATCAATATCTGAAACATTTTTTTCAGTTTGTATTTATTCAATAAATTTTTTCTATTTCTATTTTATGAAACATTTCTCTGAGTATTTATTTCTCTTAATGATTCATTTCATATTCTGCTAATTCATATTTTCTTTTTAATTCTATTAACATATTTTGTTGTTCTTCACTTTCATTTTAATTTTTATTGTTTTGTCCATATGGATTATTTGTCGATAATTTTGTTATTTTTTCTTGATATAATTCTTTTTTTTTTGTCAAAATCTGATTTTCATAATTTTTTTCTTTGTTTTGAAGTTCATTTCTTAATGAAATTATCTTTGCATTGTCTTCATTACTTTGTTCTCTTAAAATCTCATTAAATCTTTTAAAATCTTCATATAATTTCACTGTTAATGATAATTCTATTTTTTCAAGTTGACTTTCTAATTTTGATATTACTTTTTTATATTCTAAAATCTCCTGAAAATTTGACTGTTGCTCCATGTAAATTAAAATTCAAAATTATTTCATTTTGTAAAACTTCTTCTCTTTGAATTTAAATTTCTCTTTTATTTTTTTAAGACTTTTTCTTTTTTTAATTTTCTCTTATCGAAAAATTAGAAGCATTTTCTTTTAAATAATTTAATTTATTTAATTTATATTTAGTTTAATATCTTGTCCAGAAGCATCAATTTCAGCGATCTTATGGAAGGCAATACCTAAGTTTCTTTCTCCAGCCAAACATATTAAAGATAGGCAAGAGATAAAATGTGAATTGAAGGAATATCTTCAATTTCTAATTTAAAAAAATTTCCTATTTTAATTGAAAAATCATCTCCTGTTATATCAGAAGTAAAAAAATACATTTTTTCATTATAATCATTTGCAACTTTTTTAATTATTGAATCATATTTTATTAAATCAGAATTATTTTGACTTCTAAAATATATTAAAGTTGTTCTTTTAAATTTAAATAAAAATTGCATTCCTAAATTATTTAATATTCCTCCTTTCTCAACTGAATATTTACTTATAAAATATATTAAAGAATCAGAACTTAAAGTTTTATTATCAAATTTTACTATTTTTTCATCATAATTTTTTAATAAAATAATATTTGAATTTTCATATTTTTCTTTACATTCATTAGTAATACATTGAGAAAAAAAATTAAATCTTCATATTTTTTAGAAACTTTAGCTAAAATTTTAATATAACTAACTTTATCTTTATCTAAAAAATTTTTAATTAACTCTAAATATTGTTCAGCTTCTTCATAATCAAGTGTTTAAGTAGAAACAATAATAATACTAAGAATTTCTTCATATTGATATAAAAGATTTTCAATTTGAACATTATTTTCATTATCAAATGATGAATCATAAACATAAATAAATAACAAAGAAAGTAGAGTTAAACTAGGAAGAATAATCATTTGAAAAAAATAAAATGTTGGTGTATTTTTAGCAACTTTTTCAGGATAATAAGTCTCATTATTTTTAAATGAATAACCTTCTTTATTAATTATTACTTCACCTATTAGATTATAAATTGATGCAGAAATTTGTATAGCAAGATTAATAACAGCTCCAATAAAACCTTTTTTTTCAGGATAATAAAATAATATATTTTTAGTTGGTATATTTAAAGAAAAACAAGAAAATCCAATTATCATTAAGAATAAATAACATAACCAAATATTTTGTATTAAATATAATCCAAATATATTATAAAATTTCAATATAGAAAAGCACTTGATAATGTTATTGAAAGTAAACATGTTGAAAATATTTTAGGTGTTTTTGAAGAATTAATTGATAGAAATGCTTTAAAATTAGCTTTATTAAAAAGAAGTGAAGAAGAAGTTGAAATTATTTTAGAATTTATTTTATGGAAAATTAGAGAACCTAAAGCAATGAATATTTTATTATATGTTTTTGATTTAATGGTTAATTATTATATTTTGTTTTCAAATAAAAATGATAAAATTAATAATTTATTTAATCAAATTGAAGAAGAAATTAATAATGAATATCAATTTGAAAAAGATTTATTAAAAATTAAAGATGAAATTCAAACAATAACTCAAGTATATAATACTTTAAATAAATAAAATATATATATTAAATAAAAATATATATATAAATCACATTAATTTAAATTTAATATTTATTTAAAAAAAATAATTATTTTTCAAAAAAAAAATTTAAAAAAAAAAACCAACTTAAAAATAAAAAATATAAATGTATGAAAATTTACCAAAATACAATCCCAAAACAAAAAAATTTGAAAAAATACAACAAAATGATTCCACCTCCGATTCAAAAAAAACACATTAAGTTCAAATAGTGATAATGAAAATATAGAATCTCAAATTCAAAACAAACAACAATCAGAAAATACTGAAATTATATGATAAAGAAACAAATCTTCCATTATATCCAATATATGAAATTTTCAGTGAAAAATTTCCTGATTTTATTTGTGGAATATGTTTATCTTTTGTAACAGATCCTTTAGAATGTTCAACTTGTTCTACAATTTTTTGTAGAAGATGTATTTTTGATTATACATTATATTCAAATCACTGTCCAAATAGATGTAAAAATCAATTTAAATCTGTAAATCGAATATTAAAAAATATGATTAATTCTGTTCAAGTAAATTGTATATTTTTTCATAAAGGTTGTAAAGAAATGTTAAATTATGAAAATTATGATAAACATATTGAAAATTGTATTTATGGTCCTTCAATTTGTGATAGATGTAATTTTGTTGATTCAACTGATAAAATTAATAATCATTGTAAAGTTTGTTTTAGTTATGATAAAAATTATTATGATGGAAGTAGAATTAGATGTAAATATTGTAATGTTACTTATGGGAATGATAGTAATGAATTAATTGATGTTGAAAAGGTAAAAATTAATATTATGAAATTAATTATTCATGAATATTTATGTAATGAACAAATGATGAATTGTAATTTTTGTGAAAGGAAATTTAGACTTCTTGATTTTAACATTAAATCATTCAAAAAAAAGAATTATAATAATGTGTTTTGTTGAAGATGGAAATATTTTAATTACTTCATCAGGAAAAGAAAATGCATTTTATATATGGAAATATGAAGAAAATGAAAGTGAAGATAATGAAGAAAGTGATTGGAAATGTGTTTTAAAAAATACTTTAAAAGAACATAATTCTTGGGTTTGGAGTTTAACTTTTGGTAAAATATTAAATAAAGATTATATTATAAGTGGAGGTGCAGATAAAAGAATTATTATTTGGAAATTATATAAAGGTGAATGTGGAACTAAGAATTTATTATCTATTAAAGAACATAATGATAGTATTATTGTTATTAAATTTTTAATTAAGGAAGATACTAATTTAATTTTTACCTGTTCTTTTGATGGTGTTATTAAAGTTTTAACTTTAGATATTATTAATTTAAATGAAAATTTAAATGATGAAAATATTACTTTTGATTATAGATGTATTCTTACTATTTTTAATAAAGATAGTCAAATTTCAGATATTTTAATATTTGAGAAAAATAATGAAGAAAATAATAATAAAATTGGAATGATTGTTAATTGTGAAGCTTATGATGGTTATACAATAAATGAAATTGAATTTGAAAAAGCATAATTTTTTGTATATATTTTATTAATGTATATATTATTTTTTTATATTAATTTTAACATAAAATAATATTTTATTTTAATAACAAAATTAATATTTGAGATAAATAAAATATATTAAATCATATTATATCTAATATAATAATGTCAAAAAATTTTTTATTTTTAATAACTTGTCTCACTGTATTTTTCTGTCAAAATAAAGAAATTTATCCAAGTTTAAAATATAAAATAAATGAACCTCAATTAAAAAATTTAGAAATAGAAATAATAAACAAATTTTTAAATAACAAAGACTTACCAATTCCAGGATATAATTTCAGTGAAAGAATAGATTTTATAGGTACAGTACAATTTAACATGACAGACTCAAAATTTAGATTTTTAGATTTAACAGATAAAACACTTGAAATTCTTTTTGACAGCCCAGATAAAATTTCAATAAAATTATATAATGTTAAAGCTCAAATTTCATTTTATTATATTTTCAGAAGTAATTTTCATTCAAATAAAGGAACAGGAAAAATTGCAATTAAAGACACTTCATTAACAATGAATTCAAAAGTTTTAAGAGTAAAAAATAAAAAAGATGATAGTAAATACGGTCCTGGAATTGAAATTGAATCTTTTTCTTTAGAAGGAAAAGACTTTGAATTTGATTTTGAACATGAAGGAACATTAGAAAAAATGATAGAATATATTTTATTAAATGGAAAAAATGCAATTGTACAAATAATAAAAAATAAATTTAATAGTGATTATCGTCCAATGATAAATAAACAATTATTAACTTTATCAGAAAATTCTACATTAATTTTCCCTATTCCAAAAACTAAAATGACAGTTCATCATTCAATGAATCACGAACCAAAAATAACTGAAAATTATTTAATAATGGAATTTGAAGCAGAAGTAATCATCCTGAAATAAAATATCCAAAAGATACAATTAAATTACCAGATTTTTATGAAACAAAATATGCAATTGAATTAATGATAAGTCAATATTTATTTGATAATTCATTATACATTGCAGGTAAAGATAAATTATTAGATGGAATATTATATAATGAACAAAGTAAATTTACAGTAGATATAATTAAAGATTGTTTTAAAAATATTACTCAAAAATATGATAAAACAGAACTTGTTGATCTTGGTTTATTTGTAAAAGAACCACCAGAAATTTTTTTTGAAGAAGGAAGGGCTTATATAATTATAAATGAAAATTTAACTTTTTATACTAGAAAAACTAATATAAGTGATAGAGTAATGGCAATTGCTGGTGATAGTGTATTTGAATTTAATGTTACTTTTAGTATTGAAAAAAGTAAAATTGCTGCAAAGATTGAAAATGGTAAATTGAAAAGTTTTAAAACTACTTATACTACTTTTGATCAAGATGATGAGTCTGTTGTTAAAGATTCATCAATACTTATTACTGGTTCTATTAGTTTACTTAATATTGGAATTCAAACTGCTTTGGCTAATATGCGTTTACCTACTATTGCAGGTATTGAATTACATAATTTTGAAGTTAAGTTTAAAGAAAATTATGTTTATTTTGGTGTTTTACCTATTATATAATAAAAACAATTAAATACTTTTTTATTTTTTAATAGTTAGAAATTATTTGTAAAAACAATTTTTTAATATCTTTTAAAATAGTAATTTTTATAAAAAGAATATTTAAAAAAAAATAAAAACATTTTCAATTTTAAATTTGATAAAAACTTAATTTAAAAAATGGATAAATACATTCAAATATGTGAAATAGGAAAAGGGAATTTTGGTTCTATATCAAAAATGTATATCAGATAATAAAATTTTAGTATGGAAAGAATTAGACTATGGTAAAATGGAAGAAAAAGATAAGCATCACATAGTATCAGAAGTAAATATATTACGTGAACTTCACCATCCAAATATAGAAAGATACTATGATAGAATAATAGATAAAAAAAACACAAAAATATACATTATAATGGAATATTGTTCAGGAGGTGACATAGGACAATTAATAAAAAGATGTAGAAGAAATAGAGAATTAATAGAAGAAGAAATAATTTGGAAAATATTTATTCAAGTTATTTTAGCATTAAATGCTTGTCATAATTTTAAAGAAGGGAAAATTTTACATAGAGATATTAAACAAAGTAATGTATTTTTAGATAATGAAAATAATGTTAAATTAGGAGATTTTGGATTGAGTAAAATTTTATCTAATGAAAGTAATTTTGCTTATTCTAATGTAGGTACTCCTTATTATATGTCACCTGAACAAATTGATGATCATAAATATAATGAAAAAAGTGATATTTGGAGTCTTGGTTGTTTTCTTTATGAATTAACTACTTTACATCCTCCTTTTGAATCCACTAATCATTTAAGTCTTGCTATGAAAATTAAAAGTGGAAAAGTTGATAAAATTAATTCGAGATATAGTAGTTTTTTATTTAAAATTATTAATTGGTTAATGAATATTAATCCGAATAATAGACCTTTTGTTAATGAATTGTTAAATGTTCCGGAAATTAATTTTAGAGTTAGAGAAAGGAAGTTTAAGGAAAATTTTATTAAAATGAAAAAATTTGAAGAAAGAGAAGAGAAAATTAAAAAAAAGAATGTGAGTTGGATTTAAGAGAAAAATATTTAGATGAAAGAGAAAAAAATATTAAAAGTAGAGAAAATAGAGTTAATGAAAGAGAAGAGTTTATTAAAAGAGAATTTAGTATGAAAATAAAAGATAATTTAAATAAAAATAATAAAAATAATATTCTTAATAGTAATATTAATAATAATTATATTGGAAATTATATGAAGGAAGTGATAATCAAAATAATTATAATAATTTAATCAGAAATTATTCCGAATATGAAAGTGATAATTATAATTTTAATGAAAGTTTACTTAATAAAAATTCTCAAATTAGTATAAAAAATAAATCAGATTCAAATTTAATTTCATATTATAATAATGATAATTATAATATGAAAAGGAATAAAAATAATGTAATAAAACAAAAACCAAAATTAAATTTCCATTCTTCAACAGGTTCAAAAGAAATTTATCATAAACCAATTAATTTAACAAATAATACAAGTTTAAATACAATTAATACAAATGGAAATTCAATTCATACTCAATCAATTAATAATACAAATAATAATCAAATTAAAACTTTAATTTATCCAAATCATAAAAATTATTATTCTATTGATGTAAATACAAATAATAAAAATAAATTAAATTTTTCTCCTGATTCTTCATATGAAAATGTTAAAAAACCTCCAAATATAATATATTCACATTCAAAAACTTATTCTTCTCAAAAAATGAAAAATCCAAATTATACTGAAGAAATAAGTTCAAATACAAATAATACACAAACACAAGATATTAATTACACTTATTTAACTAATGGAAATTCTAAAATGTTTACTGAATTAAATAATGAGAAAAGTAATAGTCAAAAATATATTCTTGATTATAATGTAATGAATGATAATGAACAAAATAATAATTATACTGATAATACAAAATTATTAAAAGAACCATATAAATATTCTGTGTTAAAACCAATTATTCCAAATTCATATTATGTTCCAAATGGAAATTATAAAAATTCATTAAAGAAAAATAATAAAAATAATTATTCAAATACAATTGAAAATACACAAAATAATTTTTATCCTAAAAAAGAAAGAAATTATTCTTCTTCAATTAATATATTAAATAAAACTGAAAGTAAAAATAATACAATAAGAGAATCAAAAACACCAAGACAAAGAGTTTTTTCAATGCCAAGAAATAATTCATATAATTTAAATCATAATATAAAATGTGAATATAATCATTATGATAAAGATAATATTAATAAAGGAAAATTTTCTTCTGTTATATTATCTTTTATTAAGAAATAAATATATCTACCAAATATTTTTATTAATAAAAATAATAATCCATTTAAAAATATTTTATTAATTTCATATGAAAAATATTTATTATATTCTTTTATTTTTTTGTTTAATAATTTCCTTTCTTTTTGCTTTTTAATTTCTATTAATTAATGACATGAATATATTTTTATTATATCCTCAAAAAAATATTGTCCAAAATAAAACTTAAATACAATTTTTATAAATTAATCTATTTAAAATTGCAAAAATAAAAACAGATGAAATATAAGAAATAATAGTATAAATAAAAGCATTTTTCATAAAAATTATTATATAATCTTCAGAAGGTGTTGTTGTTATAACCTCTAAAACACCAAAAAAATAGATAATAAAAATTTTGGTAATCAAATATACTGAACGAGTTAATTTACTATAAAAAGGATTATAAATAGAAATAGGTTTATAAAGAATATTATATCTATCAATAATTTGATAAAATAAATTATTTAATTCTATAAAAGTTGTTAAATTTAGTTTTCAAAATAATTTTATATAATGTTTATAAATTAAATAATCATTTGGTAATTTTGAATATTTCAATTTTTTTTCTTTTAAATAATCTGAAATAAAAGAGATTATTATTATAGTTAATGTTAAAATTATTAGTGAATTACTTACATAAATTGAGTATTTATCATAATATTTTTTTTTTTATTTTTTTATATTCTCCTTATTATTTATTTTAAAATTAATTTTACATTCAAAACTTTCATCATAAAATTCATTAATTATTTTATATTTTATATTAATTTCATTTTCAGTATAATACAGTTTTATTTATTGATAAACAAAGATCTGTAATATTATAATCTTTCTCAATTAAACCTTTTGTAAAATTATTGTTTTTATTATATATTATCCCATTTTTTGGCAATTCTATTAACCTTAAATTTATATTTTTATATTTTCCAACTCCAGTTTTAATAAATAAATCAAATTCACTTTTATTTATTAATTTAATACACTTATTTATTTGAGTTTTATTTATTTTTTTTTCAAAATCAGAACATTGAATATCTATATATGCACTTTCAATAAATATTTGTTCATTTATTGAGTAAAAAAACAAAATTTTATTCTTTTCTTCACTGAAAAAAATTTTCATTAAATCAACTTGTTTTTTATTTTTTATTAAAATACTATCTGCTTTCTGAATACCATTAAAATCAAATATTTCTGCATATAAATTTTTATTTTTTCTGCCTTTAATATAAAATAAAATAAATTTATCTTCATTTATAGGGGTAATATCATAAATATTTCCAAATGTTCTTATTTTATAATAATTATGAAAATTAATATCATTTATATTACAAATTCTACAATTATTAATCCTGTTATAATATCTTGTACATATTATAAAAAAAATATCATTTAATATCTTAATAAAAGGTGCAAATTCATATATAATTAAATTTTTAAATACATGTACTTCTTTAATTGATTTATCATAAACTTTTATTATATTTTCACTTTTATCATCATATCCAAGTAAAAAAATATCATTTGAAAAAAAATCAATAAATATTTTTGATGATTCATAATTATGAGAACTAAGAAATATTACATTTTTTTTAATTTCATTATAATTATTATCAAATATTCGAAACTCTAATTTATTTTTTAATGTATACCAAACTATAATAAATCCCTTATTATTATATTTAGTTATTTTAATATTATTATAATCTATTGTTTCATTATTATATGATGATATAGTAATTGATATATTTTTTCCTTTAAAATTACAGATAATTTTATTTTTATTAAATACATAATATTCTATATATAAATTCTTATCAATTATAGAATAAAAATAATTTTTATTATTTTGAAATTCAATTAAATGTTGATATGAAGAAGAAAAAAAAGAAAATGGATAAACATAAAATGATTTATCAGTTAGAAATAAAATATTTTTATATGATTCTTTAATAACATGTAGATATTTTTCTGGAATTATTTTTCTATATTCATCTTTTATTATATTTCTACAATATATTTTAACAAAAAAAATCAAGTTTAAAAAATTAATTTTCATTTAATAACAAAATAAAAAAAATAATTAATAAAATTTTAAAAATCATTTTGTTTTAAAAATCAATTTAATATTTTACTATATATAGTTAGTTTACTTCAATATATTTATATTTATTTATCCTACATCCTTTTCTCTTTTATTTTCATTATTTGAATAATTTTGAAATTTAATTCAAATTTCATAAATTTTCAGCAATAACATAATAACAAAAATAAATCATAAGATATTTATATTGATAATTCATTACAAATTTACTTAATTGAATTTGTAAACTTATATATTTCTATAACAAAATTTAGAATCAATATATAATTAATACATTATATTAAATATAATTATTAATTTTTTTTAGATAATAAATTTTTCATTTGTAAAAAAGCATTTTCTTTATTTTCATTATTTTCGAAAGTTTTTAATATATCAAATAAACTTTTATTTCTTTCTAAATATAAAGAATTTAATTTCTCTTTTTGATTCATATTAAATGAAGATGAATTAATTAAATGATAAAAACTTCTTTTATGGTTTTCAATTAATTCAGAAAATAATTTTAAAGTTTCAATAAATTCAGAATGGTCTTTAGTAATTGCATATACTTCAAAAGCAGATATTACTGATTTATCATTTTTTTCAATATTATGACTAATAATATCATATGTATTTTGGTCAATACAATATTCTTTATATAAAAGAGAAATTATTTCTTTTTGTTTATCTAAAACATTATTAATTTTATTATTGTTATTATTATTATTATTAATAATCCAATTTAATTTTTCTTTACTATCATTTTTTTCCCCTTTTGTTAAAAATGAAAAATTGAAATTACTATTTTTATCATTTTTATTTTGATTTATATTTAAAACATCTTTTTTATTTTCTTTTTTTAAAAACATATTAATTGATTCTTTAAATTCATTTATATCTTTTTCATTTTTATAACAATCAAATATAGATAATAACATAGAATTTTTTTCTGAAAATTTTTTTTTCAAGAAAAATATTTCGTTATCTTGAAATGATTTGGTTTGAAAAAGAATATTTTCAAAACTTGTTAATGGATCTTCTTGAATTAAATTCATAGTTATATTTGAAAATTTTGGTTCTAATCTTGAACTCTCTTTTTCTGAAGAAGCATTTTTTTTATTTAAACTATATCTTTCATTTACAATTTTATTACTAAAAATTTTTTTAGGTTTATCTTTTATTTTAAATTTGAAAAGATATTTGTTGTTTTTTTTTTTAATATATCTTTTATTTCTTTTTCATATAAATTTATATTTTTATTTTTTTTATATTCATTTATTAAATTTAATATTTTTGAGTTTTTTGAATTTATTAATGTATTTATTTTATCCTTATCTTTACCTTCAATATTTATTTTATGTAAATCATTATTAAAATCTTCAATTATACTATTGGATTGCATCATTTTACATTTTTTAATATCATTTCTTATATTATTACTTGAATGTTTTAAATTATTAATTAAAGTTATTAAATCTTGACAAAATACTTCCATTGAATTATGTTTTTAATAATTTTTCAAAAATTGAATTTATACTTGATTGACTTTTTGATTCTAATTTATGTAATAAATCAATACTATAATTTGATATTTGAATATTATTTTTTTCTCCATAATTTATTATTTCTTTATCTATAATTTGTTTACAATGATCATTAAGAACTTTACTTAAATTATCTATTTTATTTTTTTGATTATAAATATTTCTAAATGTCAAATATTCACTTCTATTATTTTTAACAATAAAATCAAATAAATATTTATTATTAACGAGTTAAATTTTTTTGAATACTATTAGAAATTTTTTTACTAGAATTCTTTTTTTTGATACATTTTAATCTTTTCATTTTCTTTTATTTTTTTTTCAAGTCTTTTTTTATGTTTACTAATATCACTTTCAACTGTTCCTTGTGGTGAACTATGATGTCTTTCTTCTCTTCTTGTAAATTTTTCAGCAATTGGTTTATAAATAATTGGATTTAAAGAAAGAGTATATTTTTGATTTTGAATAGTTTTTCTTTTAATATCTTTTAATTGCTTTTTGAAAAGATTCAATTAAATTAATTAAATTTGCATCTTCTTTAAATTTTTTTATTGCTATCATAATACTTTCATTTTCATATTTTAAAGTTAATCTTACAATATTTAGATTTTCTCCTTCAAAATATTCTTTCATTTTTTCATATATTTTATCTCTATATTCATTTACATCTTCAATATCAGTTAATCCTTTTATTACTTTTTTATTCTTTTGAGATGATGATAAAACATTTTTTTCTCTTTCCTTTTCTTTTTTTTTATCATTATAAAAATAATTAAGTCATCTTATAAAATTTTCTTGAGTAATTTTTCCTATTTTAAATAAATTAAATTCATGATATAATTCTTTATTATTTTCACTCATCATTTTATTTAATTCAAATAACATATCATCATTTATTAATTTTAAAGATAAAAATTTAAATAAATAAGCACTAAATAATTGAATTTCTTGTTGACTTATTTCTCTTATTTCATCAAATGATAATCCTCTTTTTTTAAAAATATTGTTTAAATTATTATTTAAAGAATTATTATTAAAATTTGAAGGATTATTATTTCCACTTATAAAATAATTTGCATAATAATTACCTACTTTAGGAGAAGTATTTAAAATTATATTATTTCTTAAATTTCTATCTTTATAATTATAATTTAAAATATTTTTTGGTAATTCTATTTTTTTTTCTTGTGGTTTTCCTAATATTAATTCATAATATATATTTTCATTTTTTTGAAGAAGATTTGCATTTCTTATTGCAGATGATAATGTATAATAATTTCCTTCTGAATCTTTTATTCCTTTTATTTGAGATGGAGTTGAATCTATTACTGTTGATAATAAGTCTTTTAATTCATTTTCATCTCCAGATATTTGAATTTTTATAAATTTATTTGTTGGAAGTAATAATTTTATCATTCTTCCATTATCCATTTTTATTTTTTTTTACTTTATTTTTTTGAAATATTTTTTTATATTTTTTATTTTTTTATCATCTATAAATTGAATTTATTTATTATTTATATATAATTTTGTATATTGTTTTTAAATTATTAACATCAGTTTTTTTGTTTAATTTATCTCATTTATAATTTAAGTTAAAAGTATTTAATTAATTATATTAATGTTTAAATTTTTATTTATGTTAATTATAATATTATTTATATTATTTGATAATTTTGATTAAAAATGCATACTTTTATGTGAGTTTATCAACAAAATTTATAAGAAAAAAATTATAATTAATTTTACTTTTTATAAATAAAATGATTAATAATAATGATAATTCCCAAGAAACAGAAAATAAAAAATTAAATTATCAAAAAGAACTTTTATTCTTCAAAGATGATATATTAAAAGATTTAAAAAGATTTGAATCTAAATTAACATCAAAATATAATGATACACAATCTTCAATACAACAAAAATTAAATTTCTATGATCAACAATTTGAAAAATTAACAGACAAAATATCAAAAATTCAAAATTCAGATTTAAATGATAAACTTATTGAAGAAAAAATAAATTCATTAATTAAGTTTAAAGAAAAAATAAGTGAGAAAATAATGACAAATGAAATAAAATTAGATTCAACTCAAAAAGATTTACAAAGTGCAATATTTAAATATGATAAAATGTTTACTGATACAGTAATTTATCCTGGACTTATTGGAAATTTATGTAAATATAAAACTTTTCATGAATTTATTGATTATCTTTTAATTCAAATTAGTCAATTAAATTCATTTAAAGAGAAAAATATTTTGGATTTAAAATCTTATAAAACAAAATTAGAAAATTTAATTCAAAGTTTTAAACTTCAAATTGAAAATATTACAAAATCAATGACTGAATTTACAACAAAAAGTGTAAATAATTGTGAAGAAAGAATAAATAATTTATTAAAAATATATGATGAAAAACTTATTGAAGTTAGAATTGAAAATAATAAATATTCATATGATGTAAAAGAAGAATTTGATAAAATACAAAAAGATTGGGGAAAAATATTACAAATTAAAAAGGATATTTATTATAAATTAGATAGTGAAATAAGTAATATGAAAGATACATGTAATAATGTTTCATTAAAATTTGAAGGTTATAAAAAAGAATTTAATTTAATTAAAAATAGATTTACACAATTAAGTGAGTTTATTAAAGATGTTAGATTTAGAGCAAATTTAGGAAATGGAATAACTAAAAGAGAAGCTTTAAATTTATCAAATCAAATTGATTTTACTAAAAAACAAGTTTTCATTGAACCACCAAAAAAAGATTCATTTGTTAAATTTGTAAAATCTTTTAAAGGAAATAAATTCATAGATAATTTTATCAATAAATTTGCTAGTGATGATACTAATGTTAGTAAAGTGAACAATGGGAGAAAATCTGTGGTTATTAATAATCCTTTTGTTTTTAATAATTCTTTTGATAAACCATTTGATAATTCTGTTAATATGCCTAAAAGAGAAAGTGTGAAAAATTTTTTTTGGGAAATAGGTTTATTAAAAGTAATTCTTTGAGTAATATAAATCATTCTTTATCTCCAAATAAAGATATTATTAATAATCTTAATGATGATATTAAAATAAATTCTCAAATGCAAATTACTAATTACAATAATTTTAATAATACAACTAATAAATATAATGATAATTTATTAGTATTAAAATTAGATAAATTTAAAGAAGTTAAAGAAGAACAATTAGAGAACATTTCACTCATATTATTAAC
>JAJJLU010004089.1:0-18983 GCA_023807065.1 Isotricha intestinalis
AATAGTAACTTTACAATCATATTTTTCCCCATCATTAGAAATTAGAAATATTGAATGAGCATAAATATCTTTAACCTTTTGTTTGGTAAATTCAGATTTATCAATATTTTTAGTATATAAATCTTTAATTTCATAAAAATTATGTTTAGATTTGGTAATATAGGCTTCTATATTTTTAAATTGATTATTTTCAGTTTCTTCAATAAATTTATCAAAAAATTCTCCATCAGATAAATTAGCATAAGATTTTAATTTTACTATAAATTCAATACATTTAATAAAATCTTGTACATCACTTGATTTTAATGAACTATTATCATCTTCTCCAACAAATTCAACTAAATTTCTTAAACCTTCAACTTCTTTATCTTTCATAAATTTAATAAATTCTTCTTTATTGGTTAATTGATTTAAAATAACCATATATGATTTTTCTCCCATTACATCAATTTTTGATTGTTTTAAAAATTGAACAATTTCTGATAATTCTTCAATTTGAGGATTTCCTTTTATTTTCACTAAAATATCTTCAATTTTATTATAAAATTCTCCCTTATTTTGTACTTCTAATTCATTTATTAATAATTTTATCCCATTTAATGAAATTTCCATTCTGTTTTTTGATGAAAGTAACATTAAAGTTTCTTCTATATCTTCAGTGTTATCATCTCTTCCAAAATATTTTTTTAAATAATCCATTTCTTTTTTGAGTTTTTTTCTTGATTTAATTGAGTCTAAAATTACCTCAAATACTTTTGGATCAAGTTCCTTAAATTGACCATCAAATATATAAATTAGTTTTTTAAATAATTGTTCAGTATGTTCTAATTTCTGAATAATTTCTTTCTCTTCACTAATTTTAAAAATTACTTGAAAGAACTTTGAATTATTAAATTTATTATATTTAATTGAATTATCTCCATATATAGTTTGATATTTAATAAAAATTTTTTCATAATCAGCATATTCTAATAATTTTATTTTTCCCAATTCTCTCTTTAAATTTATAATGGGTTGTTTATCAGGAGAATTTGGATAATATTTTTTTAAGAATTGATTAATTTCTTCTAATATATCTTTTGATTTTAAAATCTTATCAATCTGATTTATAATTTTATTATATAAATCTTCAATGTTTTTATTTTCAAATAATAAGCTAATTCTTTGTTTGAAATTATCTTTCAATTTTTTTATTGTCATATATTTATCATTATCTATATTTAAGTTATTTAAATCATTATAAATTTTTATTATCAAATCTTTTGTTCCCTTTATATATTCTATATCTGAATTATAATATTGTTCATAAAATCCAAAATTTTTAATGCTTTCAAATATTTTAAATTTTTCAGTTTTATTTTCAGAATATATATCATCATCTTTCATTATTAATGGAGTAAACTTTTTAAATAATAAATAGAAATTATAATTATTTTGGAATTTTCCTAAAATAAATAAAATTGCTTTTTCACTTACTCCATTTATATCTTTTTCAAAGTAATTAACAATAAATTCAATTAATTTTTTTTGTGTTTCAATGGTCTTATCTAATGTTTGAATAACAATAATTTTTGCTAATTCTTTTGTAACAGTATCATTTAATGTACTTAAAACTTCTATAACTTCGTCTTGATATCCAATTTGTAAATTTAAAGAAATATATTGTAAGGAATATTCTTGAATATTAGGATTTTTACCCTTGGTTTCTCTTAATAATCTAATAAATTTTCTTTGAACTACATTTAAAATTTGCCATTTTTTTGAAGGAAAGTCAACAAAAAGGAAAACAAAACGGAAATCATTAAATTTTTTAATTTTATCAACTAGTCCACATATTAAATCAATATATAAGTAATCTGCAAAAATTTTATCAAACCTTAATTCATTAAATAATTTAAAGAAATTATTAATTTCTATTTCTCGTTTTTTTTTTAATTCTTCAAAATTAACATGAGATATTATTAAATATATATAATTTCTAGTATAAATTTTTTCTTTTTTGTAATAAGGATCCTTATTAATATATTCAAGCATTTTAATATTTAGATAATTATTATATCTAATCATTTTTTCACACAAAATATGTTCCTTTTCCTCAAATTTTTCTTTAACTTTGAGTGATAAATTATTATTTTTTGAAAGAATGTTTTTCAGTTTATCTAAATTTTCCATATTTTCACACATTGAAATAAAATTGAGATATAAATTATCTGGCAATTTTAAAAAATCAAATTGATTTAAATGAGAAAAAACTTTAATTTGATTAATATTATCTAAATTTATTTTTAGATCTTTTTTTTCAGGTTGAAGATTAATAATTTCCATATTTATAACTTTTTTTTCTGGTTTCAATAAGTTAATAATTTTTTCTTTGTAAAACTCAATGTATTTAAGTAAATTAGTAAAACTCTTGAATTGATTTATAAGATAAAGTAAATTTGAAGAAGAATCAACATATTGAATCATAATGAAAACATTTTGATCATCATTTTGTTTAAACATTTCTAAATTTTGAAAAAATAAATCAACTAAATCAAATTTAATTTCATTTTCAATATTATTATTTTTTTTATCTTTATATATTATTTTTCTTTCATTTATAAAATTTGGAAATTCTTTTGGTAAGACATAATAAAAATAATAAATAAAAAATAAATAAACTCTTTCTCCTAATATTTGTTTTTTATCAATAAATAGATTTAGTATTTTCTGAGGGTCTTTTATAAGTTCTTTTATATAATATTGATGAATGTTTGGATCAATTTTCTCTTTAATATATATTTTTTCTTTTTTAAATAAAGCAATTACTTGTTTAACATATTGAGTTAAATAAATTTCTTTTAAAACATCAAGAAATAAGGAAAATTCAATTTTTTTACTATTCATTAATAATTTCATTATATCTCTATTTAAATTTTGTTTGGAATGTGTGTTCAACAAATTTTTTTCTTGTAACAATTTTGAATAATAATAATATTGTGATATCTCTGAGAGTGTATATTGAGTAGGAAATTTATCATAATAAGACCATTTTTTTTGATCAACTATTTTAATATTAAAAAGAAAATTATCATTAACATTCAATTTATATTTATCTGATTTATTGTGTCGATCATAAAGAATACAAATTTCTTCATTTTCATTAATTTTGTTTTTGTTATATTTAAAAGAAAATATTGAGGTTTCATATTTATTTTTTTTAAAATAGTTTTTTTCACAAGCATAAAATTCATAACCTTTTTTATTGATTGAAAATTTATATGGTTTTACTTTTCCATATTCTGTAGATACAATAAAATAAATTTTATAATCCATTTTATTTTGATTTGGCTCTATTTTTGTTTGCTTGCCTTCATTGCTATTTCCCATTTCAATTTAAATGAAATATTTTCATAACTATTTTTTATATCAAAAAATTGTTTAAATTTGTGTTTATTTTGAAATATATAATTTGATTATAAGCTTAATACAAAAATTTAGTTAATAATTAATACTATAATACTAAATCTAAAAATAATTTGCACATTTTGTTTTTTTTTCCTTGTGAAAATATTATTTAAAAGTATCTGAAAAGAAAATTTATTAAAATATTTTTTTATTTAGATTGATTGAGAAGAAATATAATCATACTTACAAGAGAATATATAAATAGGTTATATCAAAGAAATTAATTTATTCCTTAAAAATCTATAAATCAAAACAAATATAATATATTTAATTTTAATAAATCAGAAAGATATATTTTTACTGAAATTAGAAAGATTGACACCATAAAGACCAAAAGAACAAGATAGATTGATGAATAGAATGTCTTTTAATTAATGATTTAAACTAATAAAAATCAATTTTATGCATGAAGATTTAAAGCATGATTTTATTAGATTAGAGATATAATATGTGAAAAATTAAGATTATTTCAGGTTAAAAATTCAATTTAGAAATAATAATGAAAAATATATATACAGAATTTTTAAAGCTAAAATCAATAGATGAAGTTATAATATATTTAAAAAATTAGTAAATAAAATGATAATATCAGTTAAATAACTAAAGAATGAAGTTAATAGATAAATTATATATCCTTTTGTTAATATAAAATAACAACTAATAAATATATTAATAATTTAACTAAAGAGAAAAATTTCATTTTGATTTAGATAGGTATTTATTTTAAAAACTAAGAATTATAAATGAAATTATTGATTTTAGATATTTAAGACTATTAAACCTATTATCAAAAAGAATTAATAACTTCCAATATGACTAAAAAAAATTAATTTATATTGTGAATTCTATTCAAAAAAAAAAACATAATTGTATCTTCAAATAAATTGAATTATTGAGCCTTTTTCCTTTTGTTTAAGTAGAAAAATTATTCAACCTTCAATAATTCAAATTTATTGAAAAAAAATATAATTCAAATACTACTCCAATATTATTTTATTTTATTTATTTTTTAATAATCATACATAGAATAAAAATCATTATAAAAATATGATAAAAATATAAATTAATTTTAAATATTAATATATATATTTTAATAGAAAATTTCTTTTAGTTTTAAATTTGATTATTTTTTAGTAATTATTACAAGATATTATAATGATTTTCTTAAATTATTTTATTATCATAGAATGTTCAAAAAAAGATTATAAAGAGATGAATTAATTAATAAAGAAAAATTAGTTAAATTAGGATAATCAATATTTTTAATTTAAATAATAAAGGTTGGATTTAAATAAAAAATATTTCTTATAATTTGGATTTATTTTATTTTTTTGAGAAAATAAATATTTCATAAAAAAAAATATATATATATTAATTATTTAAATCATAACTATAAATTTTGGTTTAAAAATTTTGTCATTATTATATTTTTTTTGGAAAATTATTTTATCCGTTTAATAATTATTTTCAAATTTATAGTCATATTTTTTTTCTTCTTTGTCTTATTTTTTATATTTATTCATATTATCTTTTAAAATTAAATTTTATATTGTTTATCTTAAAGGGTAATTATTTATATCTTTTTTAGTCAATAATTTTAATCTTTTTTTTCCAAATAAAAAATATTATTAAATTATTTCATAATTTATCCTTTATTTTGGAATACATTTAAAATTTATAATAAATCTTCTTCAATAAATTTTATAATTTTTTATCAGATGATTTTTTTTATTTTTAAAATATTTTTATTTTTTATTAACTTTAATAATTTTCTTAATGATATTTATTCTTTGAAAAACCAAAAATAAAGAATTTTATAAGAAAACTCTCAAAAATATATTTAAAAAAGAAATATATATGTAATAAAACACATAAAAAGTTAATTTATAATTTAATTAATTGATTATGTTATTCCTTATTTAATCCGTTATTGAATATATGAATTTTTAATCAAATTTTTTTTTATTCTCCAATAAAACTTAGAAATTAATATTTCAAAAATATTAAAAAAATATTAAAAAACAATTTAAATAATTTTAACAACACTCTTTTTTTTTCCCACTTTTCATAATTTTTTTATTTAAGCTAACACCTTGATATTCTTTATCTACATTAAAATTATATTTTTTCAAATAAATTTCAGTAGACTCAACAAACAACTTTTCAATATTAATATTATTTTTAGCAGAAGTTTCAAAATAAGGAATTTTAAATTTATCAGAAAGAGAAATAATTTGATTATTTTCAATTACTCTTTTATTAACTAAATCAATTTTATTTCCAACTAAAAAAATAAGAACATTTTCTTTAGCAAATTTATTAATTTCACTTATCCATTTTTCAACATGTTCAAAAGATTCTTTTTCAGTGACATCAAAAACAATAACAATAGCATGAGCTCCTCTATAATAACTTGTTGTTATTGTTCTAAATCTTTCATGACCTGCAGTATCCCATATTTGAATTTTTATTTTTTGGTTATTTATTTTTATATCTTTTGATTTAAAATCTACTCCTATTGAACTTAATAAAGACGCATTAAACTCATTTTGAGTATATCTTAATATTATACTTGATTTTCCTACTCCTGAATCTCCTAATAGTAATATTTTGAATAGTTGGTCACTATAATTTAATTTGGAATATTTTTATATTTTTTTTATTTTACTAATCTTGAGATTGATTCATTTTTTTTTAATATTTTTTTTTTAAAATAAAAATTTTGTTTTTTGAAAAGTAATGATTTTTATAGTTTTTGATTATGAAAATATATGATTTTTTTAATTTTTAATAGAATAATATTTTTTTGTTTAAAAAATATTTTAAAAAATGAAAATTTCAACTTTTGGATTATTTTATTTAAATTTCAAAACTATTATAATATAAATTAAAAAAATGTTTCTTTACTTGGGTTCAACTTCAATATATAGTCATGAATATTCAAGACAACTTCAAAGAGCAATAGAAGAAGATGGAGATGATCATAGATTTAGTGATATTCATACACATTATTCATATATGTTAGATAAATTTTTAATGAGAACAGGAATAGATGAAATTTTAGAAATTATAAACTTTATTTTAACTTTTATTTTAATTGTCTTTTATATTATTAGTACATATACTTATCCAGAAATTACAAGTTATAAAAAAGATGTTAATAATACAATTGAATTAATTGAAATTTTTATTTGGGCTATTTTAGTTTTTCACTTTATTTTAAAATTTTATATTTCAAGTTCAAGACTTTTTTTTATTTTTGAATTTGTTAATTTAATAGATTGTACTTCTTTAATTTTTATAATTTTAGCGAAGACAAAATATTTATCCTACAATACTAAATTTTTTTTCCGTTTATTTCGTATAGTGAGAATGATATATTTAATGAAATTAGAGCAAATTCTTCAAAAAAGATTTAACGAAACAGTAAGATACTCATATAAATTATTAATATATTTCTTATCAATATTTTGTATATCAACAAGTTGTGTTTTAGAAATAGAAAATAATCGTTTTCGTCAAAATTTTGGTGATATGTCAACACAATCAGGTACACAAAGTACAAAAGCAAATGATGAATTATTTAGATTTCATGATATGGCTTATTTTGAATTAGTTTCTTTTACTACTATTGGTTATGGTGATCTTACTCCTAAAGAAACTTCTTCTAGATTTATTGTTATTATTACTATTATATTAATTTTAATTATTGTTTTACCTATTTATTCTAAATTGAAAATTATCTTTGCTTTAACTAGTAAATATTCTAGAATAAGTTATCAAAAAAAATCACAAAAAACTAAACATATTTTAATTTTAGGTGATTGTGGTGTTGAATCTTTCGAAGCTTTTTTAGAAGAATTATATAATGATGACCATGGAGAAATTAATTATGATACTGTTATTTTACAATCATCACCAAATGAACTATTAATGAAATTAATTAAAAGTTTACCATATTTTAATAAAATATTCTATTTAGTTGGTAATTGTTTAGTTCATAAAGATTTAGAAAGATGTTATGCAGATAAATCTATTTGTGCTGTAATTTTAGCGAATAAATTAGCAAAAAATCCAAGACAAGAAGATTTTTCAAATATAATGAAAGCTTTTTCTTTCAGAAAATATTCTTGTATTAATGGAATGGGAGCTGATACAAGAATATGTATTCAATTATTAAGACCTGAAACAAAAGAAATTTATTTTTCTTCTTTAGCAAATTCAAATGATCCAAATAGTCAAGATCAAATTATTTGTGTTGAAGAAATAAAATTACAATTATTAGGTAAAAGTTGTTTATGTCAAGGAATAACTACAATAATATCTGCTTTAATTACTTCAGATAAACCAGAATATAATCCTGACTATAAATTTAGTGGAGGATTAAAATGGTTAAATGAATATTTATATGGGATTAGATTAGAAATTTATGTCGTTAAATTAAGAGCTGAATTAATTCATAATATGAAATTTATTGATGTTGTTAGATTAGTTTATGAAGTTGCTGGATTAATTGTTATTGGAATTGATGTTATTATTGATGATTATAAACCTTTTGTTTGTTTAAATCCTTCTAGTTATTTTTTAAGTCCTTTTGATAATTTAGTTTATATTTTAGCTGATTCTCAACCTAATGATAATGAATTAAATTCTTTAATAAAAGAACATTTGGAAAAAAACCAAAAAGGAATTGTTGAAAATAATATTGAAATGGTTAAATTATTAAGGTTAAAAAATCCATATTGGAGTGATCAAGCAAGTAATAAAAATAATTTTTTTACAAATGAAATATCGGGTGATGAAAGTAATCATAATTTGGTAAAAAAAAATATTAAACCACATTCAATTTTAGGAAGAAATCCTCATAATTCAATAATAAAAAAAACATTATATAATTTTTCCAATCAAACTCAATATTCTCAATATCAAAATCACCAAAATCAAAATGAAGATGAGTCAATAAATTATAAGAAAAAATTAGAATCATTCACAACAATAAAACATAATTTTTTTCATACAATATTACCAAGAACTCAACATGAAGCCGAAACATTTTCTCCAGATATATTAGATAGACATATTATAGTATGTGGAATAGGATTAAATTTAAAAAATTTATTAATGCCATTAAGAGCTTCTTCAATGAAAAATCAACAATATCCAATATTAATAATAGATAAAAATGAACATATTCCTTCAGAAATATGGAAAGAAATTCAATATTATCCAGATATATATTTTATGCAAGGAAACCCAATTAAGAGTAAAGATTTACATAAAGCAGGAATTAAGAAAGCAAGGGCGGTGATTATATTATCAAAACCAACAACAGATGTTGATCAAGTTGATATGGTTGATGCAGATACTATATTTATATATAAAGCAATTAAAAATGAAACAAAAAATGCATTAATAATAGCTGAATTAGTTTCAGTTAATGCTATTTCATTTATAAATTCAACTACTGATGATACTAATCTTAGAAAACAAGGTTATTGGTTAAGTGAACCTTTTGCTTTAGGTGAAATATACATTAGTTCAATGTTAGAT
This sequence comes from Isotricha intestinalis, assembly GCA_023807065.1. Classification (NCBI taxonomy): domain Eukaryota; phylum Ciliophora; class Litostomatea; order Vestibuliferida; family Isotrichidae; genus Isotricha; species Isotricha intestinalis. Next base: position 8,998 of record JAJJLU010004089.1, read on the forward strand.
ACTTTAATTTGTCAAGCTTTTTATAATCCCTATATTACTGATATATTACAACAATTAATTATGGGAAGTGCAGGAAGTAATTTTGCACCAGGTTTAAGAAGGAAATTACAAGAAAAAAAAATTACTCAAAGTACTCTTTATTTACTAAATATTAATGATGAATTAGGAAGATTAGGTAATAGAGATTTTCCTAAGAAAGTTCAATTTAAAGAATTATTTCAATTTTTTTCTAAGAATAATATGGTTCCTATTGGAATTAATAGAAATTCTGCAAGGTTAAGTACTTTAAAAAATAATAAACAAGATAAAAGATATGTTTATTTATGTCCTAAAAATGATGATTTAGTTGATATTGATCATGATAAAATTTATATTTTAGCTGGAGAAGATTATTATTCTTTACATAAAATTAATGATCCTTATAAAATGAAAAATAATGCTTATTATCAATTTAATAAAACTAGTAAATTAATTGATAAAAGTAATGAATTAGTTTTAGATTTAGCTCAAGGAATGAAAAATTTAATTGATAAAAATTCAAAAGTTTTTTCAGAAGCTTATTCAGTTAAAAAAGTTGTTAGTGGGATTAGAAGTTCAATGAGGAATGAACTTGCTATTATGCATGATAAATTAGTTAATACTAAGTTGATTGATGAAAATAATAATGAACAAAATATTATTGAAATTAAAAACTCTAATGATTAAGTAATGATGATTTATCAAAGAAAAAAAAAAGTAATAATTTGTTTTTTTATATTTATTTTATGTAAATATATAATTAATTATTAATTATCTTAATAAATCTACAAATTATATTTTTGAGTAAATAATATTTAAATATTTACAATCAAAAGATAAAAAAAATTTTAAAAAATTTTAAAGTTGTTTATTTTAATTTTAAACAATTAAAATAAAATTATATAATGCTTTATAATTTATAATATCAAAGAAAATATTCATTTTAAAAAAGCTGTATATATTATAATGTATCTGTAAATAATATACATTGTTTTAATTCATACAGGGATTAAATCCCATTATTTCAAAAAAATCACAATAATTAATTTGCCCATTTCTATTTCTATCTATTTTTACAAATAATTCGTTAATTTTATTTTCATCAGCACTATTAAAAGTACTTAGAATTTGTTCTTTTGAAATAATTCCAATATCATTTTTATCAAAAAACATAAAAGCTTCAATTAATTTTTTTTCATTTAAATAATTATTATCATTAATAAAAGGAGCTAAAAATTCAGTGAAATCAATAAATCCATTATTATCAGTATCAATAGAATTAAAAATAACTTCAAAATCATTTTCTAATAGATTTACATTTATTTTTCTAAATCCTTCTCTGAAATCATTTCTACTAATAGAACCATCATGATCACAATCAAATAATTTAAATAATTTTTTTAAATCATTAATATCATCTTCATTTAATCTAGAAGCAATAAAATTTAAAACCATTTTTTGAAAAGTATCAAGTTTAACATAATTTACTAATTTATCTAAATTAATATGACAATCATTATAATTATCTTCAATAATTTTAAACCAAGGATGTTTTAAAACTTCATTAGCACTTAATCTATTTTCTTCAGGGCAAATGCATTTATTAATTAAATCAATAGCTTCAATAGAAATATTATTCCATTTTTCAGAAGGGAAATTAAATTCCATTTTTTTAATTTTGTTATAAATTATTGAATCATTTTGACCATTGAAAGGAGGTTCTCCAGATAATAAAATATATAGTATTACTCCAGCAGACCAAATATCACATTTTTCATTATAATTACCTTTTAAAACTTCAGGAGCAACATAATAAGCAGTTCCTACTTTAGAATTCATTTTTCTATTTATATCATTATTATCAAAAAATTGACTTAAACCAAAATCAATTATTTTAATTGGATTATTATTTTCATCACTTTTATAATAATATAATATATTTTCTGGCTTTAAATCTCTATGACATATTCCATTATTATGACAATATGATATAGATGATATAATTTGATAAAATATTTTAGCAGCTTCTTTTTCACTGTACATTTTCTTTTTTTGAATATGGTTTATGATTTTGTCAAATAATTCACCTCCTTTACATTTTTCCATTATTAAATATAAATATTTATCATCTTCAAATACTTCATATAATTTAATTATATTTGGATGGTCTACCTTTTTTAAAATTGAGATTTCTTTTTGAAATTTTTCCAAATTTGAAATTTTACTTTTTGACAATTGTTTACATGCTCTTAATTCCTTTGTTATTTTATTTTTAACTTCTAATACTTTTCCATATGCTCCTTTTCCTAATTTTTTAGTAATTTCATATTTGGTTGTCATAACTCCTTCAGTCAAAGAAATTAAATTTTGTTTATTGAATGATAAATTCTCTGATTCCTTATGAATGTACATATTTTTAATTTAAATTTTAATTTATTTATTTCATTTAAATATGCAAATTTTTCTAGCTGTTTATTTTTTCAAATTAAATAAATTAATAAATTACTAATTTTGGTTAAATTTTCTAAAAAATGAGATAATATAAATGAAAAATTAATTTTTCTGATCAGCATTTATTTTATTGAAATAAATAAAGAAAAAATCATTATGTTACATTTTATTTTAGTATTTTCTATTAATTAAAAATTCATTAAATAATGTTTTTTCGTTGATTTTTAGAAAACATTGGTTGACAATTGAATCAGTTATAAATTTAATAATTATTATTTATTAAAAAAAAATTAAACTTAATTAATTTCTTTTTAATTTCTATAATAATTTCTAATTTAATAGTAAATAATTTTTCCAAATTTAAAATAATATTTAGAAATGTTATTCCTTTTAACATTTTTAACATAATTATCTCTAGGGCTATTATCTTTTCTCTTATTTTTAACTTTTCAAAATCTTTTTTTTTCATTAATTTTTTGATAATACTTAATTTATATCAACTTCTTTTCTATTTGAAAATTTTTTTTAATTTTATTAATTTCTTCAAGACATAAATTACCATATTTTTAACTTAACTTTCTTTTTTTCTCTATTATTTTTTTGTATTTTCAATTTTTTCTGATATATTTACAATATCATTCTTAATTTTATTTCCTTGTAAATATAATCTATGAACTCATGAATTCAAAACTATATTTTAAAATGAGATATATTTTGAAAAATAAAATAATAATTGTAAAAATATTATATCAAATGAAAATATCAAGAAAAAATTTAAAAAATGAATTTTTAAAAAAAATAATAAAATCTATAAATGAATGTTAATGAACAAATAGATAAAGTTTTTGGAGATATAAATCATAATAATAAAAAAAAAATTAATAGTCCAGATTCATTTTCAAAACCAATTCCAAATAAAAAGTCATTTTTCAAAAAACATATTAATCATAATAATATAAATAACAATGAAAATAAATCTTTTGATTCAATTGAAAGTATAAAAGAAATAAAACGATCTTATTTAAATAATGATGAAGATAATTCTTTTTATATTGAGTTTATGAAAAAAATAAAAGAAGATGAAAAAGAGAATGATATTAATCCTAAAAATATTAATAAGAAAAAATTACCGCATCTTCAAATGAAACCAGGCTTTTTAAGAAAGGAAAAATCTCAATCAAATTTTCAATTTAAACATTTTTTAGAAGGAAAAAAAGAAAGAATACATAAAAATAATACTTTGAAATTCGAGGAAAATAAATGTGGAGATGATAATAGTTTAATAAATACAAATCATAAAAATAAAATAAGTAAAAAATATAATTTTATTGATTCTAATAACCCAAAAAATTATAGAAGTATTTTTAATCAAACAAATTTATCTCATGAAAAAAATTTAAATCAATTGACTGTTTATAGTAAAAAAGGATTTAATTTAGAAGATGAAAAAGTCCAAAATTCAATACAATTTCAAATATTAAATAAATTTAGAAAATTTAATGAACTTAAGGTTCAAACACCAATATCATTTGATCAAATAATAAAAGGGATTAATTTTTCTAACGTTAAAAAATTAAATTTAAATTCTCAGAATGATAATATTAATTTAAATAATATTAATATCATCAATAATAGTAATAATGTTAATGATAATAAAAATACAGATAATGCGAATCAAAATGAAGTTATATATCCTTCCTCAAATAATATACTAAAAACAAAAAGAAATTCAATTTTTTGTTGTTTTTAGGAATAATCATAAATGATGAATGAAATTTGTAAAAAATATATGAATATAAAAAAATGTATAGAGTATTTTATTTTCGGAATAAAAATTTAATAACTAATAATCTATTATTATAAGTATAGTATGTATTAATATAAAAAATAAATTAAAAAAATAAAATATAAAACAATAATTTATATTTAGTAAATCTTTAAAAAATTCCTCCTTATAATATTAACCTTTCTTTTTGGTATTACTTTTTTTTCAAACTCATTTTGTGTATTTATGGATTATATAATTTTTCTTTGTCAGAAAGATTTAGTAATTTCACTTTTTTGAATCGAAATATATTATTATCTACTAATCTTTTTACTTTATAGACTTTGATGATTTTTTCTCATAATTTTTGTAAAATTTGGTAATCATTGATTTTATTGTATTTAATACCTTTTATTTTATTATTAAATAAATAAAATATTTTCATATAAAATTCTTGATTTCTTGTTTTGTTTATTTTTATTGAAACAATTTCATTCTTTTTTTTATATTTCTGACTCGTTTAATCAAAATTTTTGTTTTATCTTTCAAAAATATATTTTCTGAACTTTCTACAAATATAATTTGAAATAATCATAAAATATATTGTTTTTTCATATTTAAAAACTATCAAATTTAATTTTATGCATGTTAAAGGCGTTATATTGTAATATTGCGATTTTAAACATAAATATATATTTTTTAAATTTAATATATTTATTATGATTTATTCTTGTTTTTATTTTATTTTTATTATTATATGTATTCCCATTTAATATTATTTAATATTGTTATTATTATGTTTACATTTTGAAAATATATTTACTAAATGGATTTATTATTTATATCAAGATTTTTGATATATTATTTGAAATGTTAATTTCTTAATCTTTTCATTAATTATAATTAAATAACAATAATAATAAATTAAAAAATAAATTAATTAAATATTATATTTACATTGTTATATTTTATAATTAAATTCAGGTTTATATATTTTATCATAATAAAAATAAATATTAAATATAGTTGCAAAATTCTTTAATTTAAAAGAATTAAAATGGCTTTATTTACAGTTTAGAAAGTTGATTATGAAATAATTTTTACATCAACATATTTAATAAACAAATTTTGAATATTCATTATAATAGTGATTTAATAATTTGATAAATTGTTTTCTTTTTTCATGATTATCTTCATTCATAAATATATAAGTATTAAGTTCAGTAATTATAATTTCTTCTTTTTCATCATTAATTTTTTCTTTGATTTCTTCTCCTTTAATAATTTTTTCAGCTTCTTGTAAAAATAATTCTAATTTTAAATGAATTTTATTTGATTTTCTTAAATCATTATCTTCAGAAATTAAAGATAAATAATAGGCTAATATAATTAATTCATTATCTTCTTTTGAATCATAAAATGGAATTATTGGTATTCCATTGTTAATATGATATGCAAAAGATAAGACTGAATTATCTACTATTACTATATCTTTTAAATTATAATATTTTTTTAAAATATCTAAATCTTTCACATAAAAATTTTTACCACCTATTTTAATTGGTATGCAATTATTTCTATAAAGTCTATTTTTAAAATATTTATTTTCTGGATCAATTTCTTTAAGAATAGAATCAGTGTAGGAAGAATGACTTGCAGTAAAAATGACAATATTATATTTTTCTTGAATTATTTCCATAGCTTCAAATAAATGAGGTCTTATATTAACACCAATTTTAACTTTTTTTTTTGAGGGTAAAGTAACTTCTATAATTTTATCACATTTTTTTTTATTTATTTCATCTTCTTTTATTTCTCCAATACAATGAATTAAAGTTTCATCTAAATCTAAAAGAGCAATTTTTTTATTTTTATTTTTGTTTGGAATATGTAATTTAACATATTGATAATCTGTTAAATTAGGTTTATTACCTAATTGAGAAATATATTCAAAGCATGTTTCTGTATATTCATAAAAATCATTTATACTTTCACTATTATTTAGATTAGAAATAATAGTATTATCTAATTTTTTAATTAATTTTTCTGCATTAACGGAAATACTTCTATTTTGTCTTCTAATAAATTGACCATTTGTTTCTGTTTTATTATTAATATTTCTAGAACCAATTATTCTATTATATAAAATATCATAATTTTTATTAAATAAAGCTAAAGTTTCAGTTTTACTAATTCTTTCATTTCTATGAAAATCTGAATATTCTATCTTATCTTCATTATAATTATCTTCGATAGAAGAAAAAGATTTATCTGATTCTGAATCAGTAAAATCTAAATAATTATCCTTTTCGTTATCTAATTTATATTCTTTGTTTTCAATTTTAGAATTTTGATATGTCATTTTTGAATTATTTGGAGTAAATAAAAGTGTCCTATTTCTTCTATAATTTGATGAAGATGAAAAACCAATATTTTTATTTGAACATTTATTTGAATAGTAAAAAATATAATTTTCTTCTTGATTAGACATTTATTTAAATATTTTTTTTAAATTGAGTTTAAAAATCCAAAAAAACAAAAAAATAAGTTATATTTCAAAAAATAAAAAAAATTTGAAAATAAAATATTAAAATAATATATAAAAAAATAATATGACGACAACACCTTTTGAGACAGGAGAAACTCCAAACGAAAAAGAAAATAAAAATGAATTATCACAAATAATAGAAGAGCCAAAGAAAAAAAAATCAAATCGTAAACATAAAAAATCATCTTCAGAATCTGAAAGCTCAAACAGCGAAACATCAAAAGAAAAAGAAGAGAAAAAAAATCAATTAATAATGAAAGATTTAATAGCAGAAAATTTTGTAATGTTAACATTAATAGGAAAAGGAGCATTTGGTCAAATATATTTATCTTATGATATGAGAGATAATATAGAAGTATCAATAAAGAAAGAAATAAAAAAGACTCAAAAATCTCCTCAATTAAGAACAGAAGCAAAAATATATCAAAGTTTATTAAATATTTCTTCTCAAGATTTAACTGGAGTTAAAGCTTTAGCACAAGATGAAGTTCAAGGTGTTCCTCATTTTTATGGTATGGGAGAATTAGTTGATTGTTATTATTTAATTATTGAATTTTTAGGACCTAATTTAATTGAATTATTTAATTTTTGTGGATGTCATAAATTTACTATAAGTACTGTTTGTTTAATTGCTTTACAAATGCTAAATAGAATTGAAAATTTACATAAGCATCATTATATTCATAGAGATATTAAACCAGAAAATTTTTTAATTGGAACTAAAGATAAATCTAATGTTATATTTTTAATTGATTTTGGTTTATCTAAAAGATATAAAAATCCTAAAAATCATCAACATATACCTTATAGAGAAGGAAGATCATTAACTGGAACTGCAAGATATGTTTCAATTAATACTCATTTAGGAATTGAACAAAGTAGAAGAGATGATTTAGAAAGTATTGGATATGTTTTAATATTTTTTTTAAAAGGAAGTTTACCTTGGCAAGGATTAAAAAATGGAGGAGATAAATATCAAAGAATAATGGAAAAAAAATTACAAATTCCAACTGAAATTTTATGTTATGGTTTACCTGAGGAAATAATATATTATTTAAATTATACTAAAAGTTTAAGATTTGAAGATAGACCTGATTATGATTATTTAAGAGGTTTATTTATTAAATTATTAGGTACTTGTAATACACAATATGGTTTAACTAAAAGTATGTTAAAGTTTGATTGGTGTTTTGATGATCCTGCAACTTCAATTTGGCAAATTTATAATAAAAAAGGAAAAGGAAATCAAATTGGAGGTAATTCTAATAGTAATAATAGAGACTCTTTTTGTAAAGAAAGTCCTTTACTTGAATCTAAAAAAAATTTTGATAATGATTTAAAAGGTAAATTAGCTAATATTAATGAAGTTAAAGAAAGTTTTGCTAAAAGTAATGAAAATAATCCTGATGCTATTCCTGATGATGATGAAGAAAATTCTTCTTCTGATATTGAAAAAAGTTTAAAATTCAACGACAAAGATGAAAAAGAAAAAAAAAAAAATAAAGAAAATAAAGATGATAGTGATAGTAGTATTGTTGATAGTGAGAAAAAAAGTTCTAAAAAAGATTCTGATTCTAATTCTAATAAAAATGATAATAATAAAAGCGAAGAAAGTGAAGAAACAATTAAAGAAGATTTTGATGGTTTAAAATTAAATTTAAATGATGTTAATAATAATGAATTAGATAATGAAAATAAGATAGGTGAAAATAAAGAAGAAGATATTGATAAATATATAAATAAAATATTACAATCAAAAGGAGTAAATAAGAAAAAATTAAGTTTAAAAGAAGAAAAAAAAGAAGAAGAAGAAAAATCAGAATCTCAAAGTAAAAGTAATTCAAATTCAAATGAAAGTAAAGAAGAAAAATCTCCTCCTCCAATAATCGGAACAAATAATATAAATTTAAAAGATAGTTTAGATATTCCTAATCCAGATGGAAAAGATAGAAGAAAAAGTCTTTTAAGACAATCACCTGAAGAAATTCAACAAAAATTAAAAGATATTAATAATTTATTAGGTCATGATCAAAATTCTACTGTTATGAAAAATACTTATAGAAATTCTAAAATGATTTCTGTTGATGAATTAAATAAAATTCAAGAAATGAATGACCAAATCAATCAGAAGAAAAAAGATAATAAAAATGATCATAAGAAAAAGAAAAAAAATAGAAATTCAGTTTCTTTTAAATTAGAGAATAATAAAAATTTTAATAATAACAAAGAAGAAGAAAAAGATCCTGAAAAAATGTCTTCAAAATCAAAAGATGATTCAAAGAAAAAGAAGAAAATATTATCAGAAAATGATTTAAGTCAAAATAATGAATTCAAAAAAGAAAAAAGTTTCGAATCTCAAATAAAAGTAACAAAAACATCAAATAATGATATATTAAAAAAAAAAACAGGATTATCTGAAGCATCTAATCCAGAAGATCCAGATATAAATGTATCAAAAGAACATTTAGTGAAAATTTCAAAAGAACCTTTATCAAAGAAATATTTAATTATAGGAGATTTAGGACATGGTTCTTATGGCCAAGTAAAAAAAGTACGTCATAAGCAATTAAATGAAATAAGAGCTTTAAAAATAACAAGTAAAAAAACAGCAACTTCAAAAATAGAAATAGATATATTACGTAAAATATCTCATCCAAATATAACAAATATATTTGAAATATATGAAGATTCTCGTAAATATTATATTTTGATGGAATATTTAGAAGGAGGAGAATTGTTTGAAGCAATAACTTCTTCAGGATCATTTAATGAATTAAGTGCCGCAAAAATAATGAGACAATTAATTAATGCTGTTAATTATCTTCATTCTAATCATATTGTTCATAGAGATTTAAAACCAGAAAATATTATGTTAACTGGTGAACCTAAAGATGGGAATTATCAAATTAAATTAATTGATTTTGGTGCTGCAACTAATTTTATTCCAGGTAAAAAAATTAGTAAATTTATTGGAACTTCATATTATATTGCTCCAGAAGTTTTAAAAGAAAATTATGATGAAAAATGCGATGTTTGGTCTTGTGGAGTTATATTCTATATTTTATTATGTGGTTTCCCTCCTTTTAATGGAAATACTAATTTAGATATTTATCATAATATTAGAACTAAAAATCCTTCTTTTGGAGGAGATGAATGGGAAGATATATCTAAAGATGCTATTGATTTAATTAAAAATATGTTAAA
>JAJJLU010004090.1:0-18977 GCA_023807065.1 Isotricha intestinalis
TTAAAATTTAATTATATTTAATATTTTTTTCTCATTTCAAAAATGGACATTAAAATTCAAATATTAGGAATATTCCCATCAATAAATAATAATAATGACAAAATTTTTTTTAAAATATCAAATGGGAAATTATATTCATTACAATATTAAAAAAGATTTAATTTCTTCAATAGGAACTAGTGATACATTTAAAGAACAAATAAAATAGCAAAAAATACAGTTAAAAAAAGTGAAGATATAATAAAAGAAAATAAATTAAATCAATATTTAAAACAAAATGAGAATAAAATAGAATTTTCTAAAACTAAAGAAGAATTAAGAGAAAGTTTAAATACAAGTAAACGTTCAAAAACAACTGAATCACAATATGAAGAAGAAGAAAATAAAGATTATATGATTAATAATGAAGTACCATCAAGTACCAAGTACAATTCAACCATCAAATATAAATACTTTTAATGCTTTATCAAGAGAAAATAAAGATAATAATAATATTGATGATAAAGATAATTCTATTAAAACTAGTGATTATCAATTTGATGATGAAATACTTGAAGTTTATTTTGAAATTTTTAATGGATTAAATGAATTTTTAAAATCAATTATAAGGAGAAATTGTTTAAATGATATTTTTGAATATTTTGATATAAGAAATAGATATAAATTTGGTTTTGAACAATTAATTATATTATTTAAATATAAATATTTTAATGCTATTAGATATTATTATCTTATTTATTATTATAATTTAAGGAAAATTGTTTTACCTTATATTAAAGAAGCTTTTGAAAATATTGTTTATGGTTATTCTAAACAAAAATTAACATTTTTTAATAAGATTATTGAACAAATATTAAAAAGTTTTTTTTTAGAAAATTATTTAATTATGATAATACAAAAAAGAATAATATAATTCCAGAAAATAATATAAATAAAAACTTAATAAAAGTGAACAACAAAGAAAACTAATAAAAGAAAAACAAGCAAAACAAAAAATAAATAATATAGATATAGAAAAATTATTTTTTTCATTGCTTTATTATATTTTAATGAATAAAAAAAATATTATTAAAATTGATATAAAAGTATTAAAATTTTTGATTAAAATTTAATTTTTATAACTAATAATTTAATTCAATTATGTTTTTTTTTAAAACTAATTTTATTCTATTTGATGATAGTTTTCAAAGAAATCATTTATAGATTCAATATTAATTTCCCTATGACAACCTAAAACACAATTACTTCTCATTGGAATAGTAATTTTAATATCTTTCAATTGTACTTTAGAATTTTTAGTTTTAATACTAATATTTTTTATTTCACCACAATTTTCAATGTCAATTATTTTATTAAATTCTGAAAAAATTCCATTAATTTTTAAATTTTCATTTTTTAAATTCATGAAACCTTTTTGAAATTCTGTTAAACTCTTTTTATAATTATCAAGATTTAAAATATAATAAATTTCTGCTAAAGTTATTTCATTTATTATTTTACCAAATAATATTAACTCAATATAAAAGCCTCCTTCTCTGACTTCATATACTTTTCTTTTTCTTGGACTTTCAAAAGGAAGATTAAGATAATTAAAGAAATGTCTAATATATGAATATACATTATGATTAATTTCATGAATAGTTATTACAATAATTCTTCCTGTCCTTAAAATATCTCTTATTTCTTTTTTAGTTATATTTTTTGAAATTTCTTTTTCTTCTAGGAAAATATAAGATTTGGATGAAAATCTATCAGTCATTCCACATTTACTACTACTTTTATAAGGAACAAATTTAAAATATTTTTCAATAAATTCATAAACAAAATCATCATCTTTAAAAAAATCTTTATATTTATCATAGTACAATAATTTAAAAAGTTCTTCAAAAACATTACTTTTTAAAATTTCTTTTAAAAAACTCTTAATTTTAGATAAACTATCATTTGATAATGAATTATTTAATAAATATTCGAAAGAATATAATTCTTCTTTATTAATAATAATATTATTATTATTATTATAATTAATAATAAAGTTATCTTTGCATAAAAATTCAAAATTATCAAACTCTAATTCATTATTTTTCAAATATTCCTTTCCATCAATTGTAATAAGTTTAAAATTTGTTTTTTCAGTTATTTCTTTAATATCATTATCATTACATTTATTTGAATTCAATAAATTTAACAAATATTGGTTTGTAGCATCATCTTCAGGATATATAATTAAATAAATTAATAAATTAAGTCTATCTTCATTTGTTATTATTATATTGTTATTAAGTAATTTTTTATCAAGGATTTGCTTAATTAATTGTTGTTTTAATTGAAATTTCTCAAAATATTTAATATAATCATTATTCAATATATCATAATACAATGCTATTTTATTTTTATAAAAAAATAATTCTTCGTTTTTGTGTCAATCGGTTGATTAAAAAAAGAAATATTTTTCAACCCATCGATTTTTTTGTTTTTAAATTCAAAAAATTCCATTTTGTTTTTAATATTTATTAAATTTGATAAAAAATTGATTACACTCTCTTTTTCTGATAATTCCTTTTGTTCATTAAAATATTCATTGAGTTCTTTTTTTTTAAAACATACTTTATAATATTGAATTTCATCTTCATATGTTTCAATATTAAATGAATTCTTTAATTGTTCTTGATTTTTATTAAGAAAATTTAAATATTTTTTTATCAACGTTTTGTTGGTATTGTCTCTAATTAATAATTGTAAATAAAAGATATATTCTTCTTTTATATCTTTAAAATTAAATTCTTTTTTTATTTTTTCTTCAACTATTTGTTTCCTTTGAAATATTGATTCTTGATTTATTTTTTCTAATTCATTTTTAATTTCATCAAATTCTAAATAATTTTTACTTTTAATAATTGAATAATCTTCTTCTTCTTTTTCATTTTCAGTATACTTGAATAATTCTGAATAATCTGATATTTTATATATTATATTTTTAATATAATCATTAAATGGTTTTATTTCCATCCGAGGTTTTTTATTTATTATTTCATTTTTTTCTTCAATTTTAATTATATCATAATCAAGCATTTTGATATTTAATATATTTGCAATTGTTTTATCTTTTAAAAAAGAATTATCTAAGAGAATTGGATAAAAAGGAATAAAATCATTAACTTTTTTTTCTTCAATAATCTTAAATTCATTTAAACCACATATCATAATTCTATTTTTATATAAACAATATAAATAATGAAAATAATTATCAATTAAAGTATGAAAAGTAGTTTCAATAGTAATAGTTTCCGTTGGATTATTATTATTTATCCTCCATTTTTTAATTGTGTTATTATAATTAAAAGTTAATAATTCATTCTCACTTATAAAATAAAATTTCTTTATTTTTTCTTCAATTGAAAATATTTTTTTATTACTTTCTTTTTCATGAATTGATAATCCTTCAAAATTCTTATTGATAAATCCATAATAATTTCCTGTTGTATTCCATTGAAGATTTTCAATTGATTCTTGATGAAAATTATTTAAATGAATATATTTGGTTATATCCCATAATTTAATATAATTATTATCAGAAGAAATAACTAAATTATCATCCACTGGATTAAATATTGCATATTGAACAGAATCCGAATGACCTTTAAAAATACACTTTTCTTCACATTCTGTATTTTCATCTGGAATTTGCCATAATTTAATTTCAGAATTCCTTAATGATGATAATATTAATTTAGGATATTTGGGATGAAAATTGATATAATTGACATAATTATCACAATAAATTGAAGTTTTATAATTCAAACTAAAGTCATTGTCATTTAAACTTAAATTATATATTTCCACTTGAGAACCAAATATATAACTCAAATAATTTGAATTTGTTATAATCATTGATTGAATTTCATTCATAAGCTGTAATTTTTGTGATTTGATATCAATTGTGAACATATCTTGTCCCATTTTATATTTATTATTTAATATTAAAAGAATTATATATTTAAATATTGTTTTACTGATTTAAAGTTAAGAATAATATATCATTTTATTTTATAAATATTAATTGAAGTAATTATTTAAATAAATAAAATAAAAAAAAAATTTTTATCAAAAATGTAAAAATAAAATAAAAAATTTAATCAATCTGCTACATTATATGAAATTAAACAGAGAATAAGTATATAATTTGGATTTCCAATAGAAAGAATAATGAAATTAGAATATATGGAGAAAAAGAATATGGGAAAAGATAAAAGACTTTGGAGTAAATAATTATTATTGTAATAAAAATAAAATTTTCGAAGTGTATATAATAGTCCAATTAATTACAAATAGATATGTATATATTTATATTGATGTAAATACAAAAGAACTTTATGTAAAATTAAATGGAAATCAAACAATAAATAATAAAATAGTCTTACAGAAAGAATTGATTGATTAATAATTAAAAAAATGATAAAGAAGAAGAAAATGAAGAAGGTGATAAAAATGAAAATATAACTTGAAAAAGATAACTAAAATGGAATTGTAAATGAAAATGGAATTAAAAAAAAAATGAAAATAAAAGGATGATAAAAAAAATAAAAAAGAAAAAATTGAAATTAAAAAAGAAAAGTAAAGGTAAAAAATTAGAAAAAGACAAAAATAAAACAGAACAAAATAAATAAAATGAAGATTAAAAAAAAAGATGATAACCATATTAAAAAAGAAAAATAGCTTTAGAAGAAAAAAAAGAATATGATGAAAGAAAAGAAGAAGAAAAAAATTCAGATGATAAAAAAAGAAAAACAATAAAAAGGGTAAATCAAAAAAAAAAGAAGAATCTCAAAAATTAAAAGTATTAAAAAAACAATTAGCAGATTATAAAAAATAATTAAGTAAAATGAATGTAGATTTAGAAAATAAAAAAGAAGAATTAAATCCAACTCGTTTTATAAAACTTTCAGAAATATTAGATGATAGAGAAAAAACTTTAGAAGAATTAACACAAAAAGCAGAAGAAATGCAAGTTCAATTATGGGAAGATGAAAAAGAAATTGCAAATTTAAATATGAAAATAGGAGATTGTTATAATGCTCAAATTAAAATAAATGATGAAATGGGAAAAACAAAAAAAAATTTTGTTAATAAAGAAAGAGCAAATGAAGAACTTAATAAAAAAAAGAAATTAAACGATATTTCAAAACAAAAAGATGATAAAATTAAAACAAAAAAGATAATACTATTAAAAAAAAAGAAAATAATACCAATAAATTAAATGAACAATTAAAAGATGAAGAAGATATATTTAAAAGAAAGAAATGAAATGGAAAAAAGATATGAAAAATATAAAAAAACTGAAGAAAAATTAAATAATGAAGAAAACAAATTAAATCAACAAATTGAAAATTTAGAAAAAAGAAATGAAGATTATCAAAAACAAAATGAAAAATTTGAAAAAGAAAAACCAAATTTAGAAAAAAGCAAGAAAGCCAAAAGAAAATCAAGAAAAAATGAAAAAAATGGAAGAAGATTTAGAATTATTAGTTACAATTAGACAAAAAAAAATGCAGAAAATAAAGAATATCAACAAGAATTAAAAGATAAAAAAAAAAAATGAAGAAGAAAAAGAAAATTTTATTAAACAAATTGAAGAAAATAAAACAATAAATAAAGATTTAAAACAAAAAATTGAAGATTTAAAAACAGAATTAAAAACTTTAAGTGAAGAAAGTGAAAAAAATCAAAAAGAATTAGAAGAAAAAAATAATGAATTAAAAAAATTAAAAGAAGAAGAAGAAGTTTTAAAAGAAAAAGAAAGAAAAGAAAAAGAAGAAAATGAAAAAAATCAAAATAAATTTAAAGAAAATGAATTAAAAAAAGATGCAGAAAAAGAAGAAGAATTTTTTTAAAAGAAAAAGAAGAAATAGGAAAAAAATAGAAAAAATGAAAAATTAACAAAAGAAGATGAAGAAATAAAAAAATCAACAAGAAGAAAAATCAAAAAAAATTAAAAGAATTTTATGATACAGAACAACAATATAATAAAATGAAAAATGAATTAATACAAAAAGGAGGTGATGCAAATGAAATAAATGAAATGGAAAAAATAATAGAAGAAAATAATAAAGTTGAAAATGAAGGTAATGAAACAATTGATAAAGAAGAAGAAGGAAAAGAAGCTAAAATTGAAGATAATGAAGAAGAAAAAAATTTAGAAGAAAATGTAATTGATAAAGCAGAAGAAGTAAAAGAAGGTGAAAATGAAGGTAAAGAAGAAGAAGGAAATGTTGAAGAAAATGCAATTGATAAAGCTCAAGAAGAAAATGAAAAGGAAGACGCAGTTGAAAAAGAGAAGAAAATGAAGAAGGACATGAAGGAGAAGAAGGACCTGAAGAAGTAGAAATTAAAGATGATAATGGTGAAGAAGGTGGTGAAGAAGGTAATAAAGAAGAATATTATGGTTATATTGAAGATAAAGAAAATGATAAAAATAAAGGAGTCTTACATCCTAAAGATGAAGAATAAATATTTTTTTAAAAGATAATAAGATGATAATTTTTACATTTTTTTATTGATATTTAATTTATTTTGAATAATTGAAATTTTATTTTTTTTATGAACTAAGTTTAATATAAAATAATGTATAAACTTCATTTGAATCATAATCAGGATTATTTTTAACTACTTTTGAATAAGTAAAATAATACCATTCATTATTAATTTAAATAACTATAATAATGTCCAGTATTCAAATTTCCTATATGATTTGTTAATGCAAATAATTTATATTTTGTTAATGAATTATTTTCTAATTCATTATCAATATAATTTTTCATATCTAACATTTCATCAAAACCAATATATGATTCATTTTTTGTATTAAAGTATTGATTTATTCTTTGTAAAGATAAAATTAATATTTGAAGTAATTTTCCTATTCTCATATTTTGCTTTAAGTTTAATTTTCTTCTACAACTTATACAATTTTCATTTGATTGAATAGTTTCAGTTTTAATAAAACTTTAATATAGTAATTTATTTAATTTATATCTTGTATTTGTACTATTTTTTTGATATTGAATAGGAATATCTAAAAAGTGACAAAATTATAATCTTTATTATTACATTGATAAGTATATTCATATGAAAAATAATCAATAAATAAATCAGAAACCACACTTTTTTCTTTCTTATTACAATTATTTTGATAATCAAAAAACATTTCTTTCTTATTTTTATGTTTTATTTCTTATTTATAATAAGATGGAGTTTCAATAGTTTTAAGTTCTCTATTAAAATCTTGTAATAAAAACCTACAAAATTCTTGAGTATCATATTCTAAATTATCAAAAAATTCTTTATGTAAAGATGTAAAAGAATCTTTAAAATCAGAAGGTGTATTTTGTTCATTTGAAACATTTAAAAGTAATTCTTATAACACATAAGAAATTGGAGTTGTTTTAATTACATTTTTAAAAAAATTAGGATAACTTTCTAGTATATAAATAAAGAACAATGAATTAATATTGATCATTTATATCATTTAACACAAATATTATTAACTTAAAATATTTTTCATTTTCAATTGTAATTAATTTTACCAAAATTTCTTTATTTTCTTGTATTAATGATTGATTTGATTTAAAACTTTCATAATGATTTGATGATTTATTAAAATTATATTTATAAATTTAAGAATAATGAAAATCTAAATATTTTACTGTTCTGATTTTTTCAAATTCATTTTTATTTCTTTTATTATCTGTTATGATTGATTCATCACCTTCTTTTTTTCTGTATATTATAAAAAAAGAAACCAAAATTAAAATGAAACTTTAAATTAATACTTATGAAAATAAATTCCTACATTTTCAATATAATAGAATATATTACTATTCATTTAATAAATATTTTTAATTTTTTGAAAGAAATAAATAAATTAATAAATCTTTTTATTATAAAAATATTAGAAAAAAAATATAAAATTCAAATACAAACAATTATTTTATTTTAAATAATTATTTTGTATTAAAAATGTTATGTAAATTTCATAAAGTATTAAATGATGTATATTATACAAAGCTCAAATCAATAATAGAAAATTCAGAAAATCCAACAAATGAAAATCAGGAAAATATTTTTCTATTTGTATTTAAACATATATATACAAGATTTGCTCAAATTTTAATTATAACATTAACAATGTTAAGTAGATTATTATCTCCAATTCTTTCTTTACTTGATAACATAATATATTTATTATATAAAATTCATATTTATATAAAATATCGTTCAATTAAAACATTAAATTATAATAAATCAAAAATGCAAATTATATTAGATTTAGATAATACATTAATATAAATCATCAAGACAAATACCTAATTTAAGACAATTTCAATTATTAAATGATGGGAGTTATATTTATATAAGACCTTATACAAGAAATTTTCTATCATCATTAGATGAAATATGTGATTTTTTTATTTATACTAGTGCAACTGAAGAATATGCAAATCAAATAATTAATTATATTGATAATAGAAATTGTTATTTTAAAAAAAAGTTATTTGGACAAGATTGTGTTAATTCTAATGGAAAATTTTTGAAAGATGTTAAAAAAATAAAAATAGAAAAAAGAGATAAAGATAGATTATTAATAATTGATGATAATCCAAATTGTTATTTAAATTTAATTCAAATAAGTTATTGGGAAGGAGATTCAAGTGATGATTCTCTTTATAAAATTCAAAATATTTTATTTTCAAATTATAATGGTGGAGGATATTTTTATAATGTTATTTTAGATTCAAGAATCAATGAAATCTAAAATTTAAATTTATAATACTTAATTTATATTATGATTTAATAATTATAAAATGTATTAATAATTTTTAATATTATTAAATATTATAAAAATAAATAGTAAAAATAATATATTAAATATAATATATGTATAATAAGTAATGCAAAAATTTTAAATTAATAAATTTAAGTTTCAAGAAATGATTGAATTTTAATATTTTCTTTCTTACTTTCTTTTTCATTTATTTTATCATTATCTTCTTTTTCTTCTATATAAATAATTATATCTCCATTTGCTGTTAATATTAAACTATCTGTAAAACTACCATTACAATCTATTTTATCTTTATTTAAATTATTTTTATTCATTATATTTTCATTATTATCATTTTTTTACTTCAAATTTAGCTGTTTCTTTTTTTTCATTAAAAAATTAAGAAATGTTTTCTAAAGTATCATTATCAATTGTATTTTTATCTTTTTGAAGATTATTTATAGATGATAATTTGGAAAAATCTTTTATTTTAAATTCTTCATAATCCATAATTCTTTTTCCTATAATTTCTTTAAATTTTTGTTCATATTCATTATCTTTATTTTCATTTTTTTTAGAATTATTTTCATCCATTTTTTCTTTTTCTTCTTCTTCTTCTCTTTGTTTTAATCTTTTTTGATAATATTCAATTTTTTTATTTAATAAATTAATATCTCTATCTCTTTTTTCTAATTCTCTTATTAATTCTACATTTTTTAAAATAGCTTGCTTTAATTGTAAATGATGTTTTTGATTTTTTAATTGTTGTTCTTCTGCAATTTCTTTTAATACTTGAGCTTTTAAAGTTTCATCTTCTAATTTTTTCACTAATTTCTTTCATTTCAATTCCTGATTTATTATTATTTAATTTACTTTCATTTAATTTTTTTGAAATTTCCTCATTTTGATGTTTTGATGATTCTATTTTAATTTTATATTCATTTATTAAATTTTTCTGTTCATCTATTATATGTTGTAAACTTTCTGATTTTGATAATTCTTCATTTAATTTTTGTTCTAATTCTTTTTTTTCTTTTTTAAATTCTTCTTCTTGTTCTTTTTATTCATTTTCAATATTATTTTTTTCTAATTTTAATTTTTCTATTTCTTCATTCTTTTCTTCTTTTTCTTTTTCTTTTTTTTCTTTTGAATTATTTTCTTTTATTTTTTGTATTTCATTTGATTTTTCTGATATCTTTTTATTGAAATTTACTTTTAATTGTTCTATTTCTTTTTGATTATTTTCATATTTTTTCATAATTTCTTCTTTTAATGAATTATATTCTTTTTCTTTTTCTTCTCTTTTTTTATTTAAATCATTTTTTATTTTTTCAATTTCATTTATTTTATCTTTTGTTATTTTATCAACTTTGTTTTTTAATTCTTTTATTTCTTTATCTTCATTTTTAATTAAATCATTGTTTTTTTTTTATAAGTCCTTTATTTTTTTCATTTTCCTGTTTTATTTTCTTCAAATAATTTTATTTTATCTTCTAATTTTTTAATTTGTTCTAAATTTAAATTATTATTATTCTCTTTTTCTACTTTTAATTTTGATAAAACATCATTTAATTTTTTAATTTCTTCTTCTTTTTCATTTATATTTTTTTTAAATGTTAATTTCATTTTTTCTATTTGTTCTTTTATTTCTTTTGTTCTATTATTTCTTTCTTCTTCAGATTTAGAATTCAATTGACTTATTTCTTGATTTAACTTTTCTTTTTCTTCAATTTCTTTTTTTAAATTTTCAAAATTATTTTCATATTCTTTAATTTGTTTTTCTTTTTCTTTTTGAATTTTTTCAATTTCTTCAAATAATTGTTTATTATTAAATTTAGCTTGTTTATATTTTTCATGTATTTGTTTATTTTTTCATTTTTTTCTTCTGCAATTTGTTTTAAAGTTTGAGTTTTAAGAATTTCTTCATTTAATTGTTCTTGTATATTTTCATTATTTGAAATTTTTTCTTTTAATTTGTTTATTTCTTCCTTAAGTAAATTATTTTCTTTTTCAAAAGAATTTTTTTCATTATTTAAAATTTCATATTTATCATTAAATTCTTTTATTCTTTTTTCTTCTTCTTCTTTATTTAATTGTTCTTTTTTAGATGAATCATTTTCAATTTGATTTTTTTAATTTTTTATTTTCTTCTTTAATTTTATTTAATTCTTTTTCCATTTGAGAATTTAATTCTGATATTTTATTTATTTCTATATTCATCTTGTTCATTTCATCATTTTTTAAATTTAATGTTTTAATTTCATTTTCTAAAGATGAATTTTTTTGATTTAATTCATCAAATTTTTTTTCTAATTCATTTTTTTCATTTTGAATAATTTCAAAATTATTTTTTATTTCTGTATTTTCTTTTCTAATTAAATTTATATTTTCTTCTATTTTTTTTTGATCCTTTACTAAATTAAAATCATCTTCAATTACTTTTTTATTATTAGAAGCAATTTCTAATTCTTCTTTTTCACTTTTGAGTTTTTCTAAATTACTTTTTATTTCATCATTTTCTTTTTGAAAATTTTCATAATTTTCTTGAATTATTTTTAACTTTTCTTCTAATTGTTCTTTTTCATTTTTTAATGAAGAAATTATATCCTCATTATTTTTTTTATTATTTCAAGATCATTTTTGATTTTTTCCTCATATTGAATATTCTTTTTTTCTATATTTTCTTTTTCTTCTTTTAATTTATCAATTAAATTATTCTTTTCATTTTTTTCTTTTAATTCATTTTCTATTTGTTTATTTAATTCTTTAATTATATTTTCTGATTGTTTTAATTTATCTTTCATATTATTTATTTCATTTTTAATTTCATCTTTTTCTTTTTTTATTTTTTCATTTTCATTTTTGATTTTTTCTATTACCTCTTTTTTATTATTTTTTTCTTTTTCATTTGATATTATTTTATCATTTAATTTTTCTTTTTCTTTTGCCAAATCAGTAATTTGTTTTATTAATTTTTCTTTTTCCTTTTCAAAATTATCATTATTCAATTTTAATTTTGTAAATTTATTATTTATATCATCTGAATTTATCTTTAACTCATTATTTTCTTGAATTGTTTTTTCCAATTTTTCTTGAATAGTCTCTTTTTCTTTTTCATATACTTCAATTTTTTTTAAATTATTCTCATTTTTTTCTTTATATTCTTTATTTAATTGTTCTTTTTCATTAATAAATGTATTATTTTTTTCATTTAATTTATTATTTTTTATATTTAAATTTTTAATTAAATTATCTTTTTGTTTCATTTGTTCATTTAAATTTTTTATTTTTCCTAAAGTTTTAGAAACATTTTTTTTATGTTCTTCAATTTCATCATTTAATTTATTTATTTCATCTTCATAATATTGTTTATCCTCATTCATTTTATTTTTTTCTTCAATTAATTGACTTTCTTTTTCAAGAATAATATTTTTTTCACCAACTAAATTTTCATTTTCTAATTTTAAATCTTCAATATTATTAATTGCTTCAGATAAATTTGTTTGTAATTTTTTAACATCATCTTTCAATTTTTTACTTTTATTTTCAAATTCATCTATTTTATTTGAGTATTTATTTTTAATTTTATTTTCTCTATCTTTAACATTAGAAAGAATAGTATTTATTTCTCTTTTTAAACCTTTATTTTCATTTTCAATTTTTTTGAATAATTCACATTCACTTTTTATTTTAAAAAATTTTTTTTTATTAGTAATATTTTTATGATTTTCATTATCAAAAGTAGCTTTAGATATTTTTGATGTTACTGATATTGAAACATTTACACCATATAATTTTGCAATATTATTTTTTTTATTTATTCTCATTTTTTCAATTCTTTTTTGAATATTATTTGCACTTGAAGGAGGATTTGAAGTAGATGATTTTCTAAATTTTCTTACCATATCTTGAAGTTGAAATTTTAATAAATTATTATTTTGTTTTAAAGAATTAAGTTCTTTTGAATTTTTTATATAATTATTTTCTAAACGTTGATAATATTTTAAATTTTTATCATTTTTTAATTTTTTTACTTCTTGATTTATTTCATTTAATTGTTTTTGTAAATTATTTTAATTATTATAAGTTTCGTCTGTATTATAATTTGTTGATGTATATCTTACCATTGGTAATTCATTTCCTTCTTTTTCATTATTTAAATTTAAATAATCTTCCACTTTTTTTTTTTATTTCATTTTCTTTTTTTGAATTTATACTTTTATTTACAGGAGAATCATCTAATTTATAATTTAATGTTTGTTTTAAATAATTTAAATCTTCTTTAGTATTTTTAATTTCAGATTCAATTTTATTTTCTTCTATTAAATAAGAAGATTCATCATTATATTTATCATATAATGAAGAGTCAATATCATCTTCTTCTTCATCACTTGAATTTTTTGATTTTAATTTTAATTTTCTTGACATATTATTTATTATTGGTTTTTGTTTAGACATATTTAATTATTTAAAAAAAAACTTAATTAAAAAGTATGAGATTTATAATAAATTTATCATAATTTAATTTTTAAATAATTAAAATTAATAAAATTATTAATTTTCTTTACCAATTTCAACAATATATTTTACCTTTATTAAATTTTCATTATAAACAACATACTCAGCATAATTTGGTTTATAATAAAAATTAGCAACTTTTTCTTTTTCTTTATTTTCAAAATAAGTAGGTAATTTTAAACCATTTTTTAAATACAATAATTCATTAATATCTCTTTTTTCTTTAGAATCACTTATAATAGAATCATAACCATTTTTTTTTAAATAATCAACACTAATAAAAGTTTTTTTTTCAGTTAATTGTAAATAATTACCTAAAGCACATTCAACAATTAAAACATAACCTTTATTATTAAAATCAGAATATTCTGCTGCTTTTGAGAAATAATCAGATAAATAAATCCATTTCCATAACTTACTCTAGTTGATGATGCTTCAATTGGTGCTATTAATAAACCTTGATTTAATATTCCTAATTAATTTTGAATTTTTGTTCCATGGAATAATAAAACTACATTTTCTTTATTTTCTGGATTAAATTTTGAATCATTATTTGATTTTTCTATTTCAAATATGTTTGATATTCCATATTTTGTTGAATTATAAGTTTCTTTTATATATTCGATTAAATATTTTGATATTGATATTTTTTCTTTTAAATCTAAAGCTTTTATTTTTATTCCTAAAGATTCATAAATATAATCTATTGGATTAATTGTGTTAATATGATTTAATGAACCTAAAAATATTTTTAAAGTATTTTCTATGTAATTATATGATTTACATTTATCTATT
The DNA here is from genome assembly GCA_023807065.1 of Isotricha intestinalis. Lineage (NCBI taxonomy): Eukaryota > Ciliophora > Litostomatea > Vestibuliferida > Isotrichidae > Isotricha > Isotricha intestinalis. The sequence goes on from JAJJLU010004090.1 coordinate 14,135, forward strand.
TCATTTTTTAAAATATTAAAATTATTTATTGGTGATATAAAATCATTTCTTTCATCTGTAAATGGCATTAATTCATAATATTGATTTGAATAATTTAATATTTTTTTATTACATTCTTTTGTTTCTTTTAAATTTTGATTAAATTTACTTGTTTTATTTGATAATTCCATTTCAGAAATTGTCAAATTTTTTTTACTTTTCTGTAGTTCATTTATTTATATTTTTACCAATTTCATTTAAAATTTCATAAGCTTTATTTAAAGTTTCTTTCTTAAAAATTGCAAAATTGGAATTTTTCTTATCACTTTCATATTCTTCATCCTCATCATCATCATAATTTTGATTTCTTGAATAATAATTAATTCTTTGATTATTGCCAAATCTACTACTAAATGCATTTACAATTAAAAAATTAAAGAAATTTTTTATACTTTCATTTTCAATTTTACTTTCAATTTTAGGTATTTTAATTTCATTCATTTTTTCTTTGAAAAATTGAGTAATATTTAAAATTTCTGGTTGATCAGTTGTTAATTTAACTAAATTAAACTTTTTATTTTTTTTTTCAAAAGTATCAAAATTATTTTTAATTTTATCCCATTCATTTCCAGTTTTAGATAAAAATACTTTTTTAAATTCTTTAACACCATCTTCTAAATTCATAAAAGGAGTATTTTGATATTGTCCAACTTGACCAAATCTTCCCCATCTTGTAATTAAATTAAACATATTTCTTTTTATATTATGTAATAATTGAATTTTATAAAATAAAAATTCCCCATATTGAAATCTATTAATATCTACTTTTGATAAATCAATATTATATGGAATATTATTTTCATCTGTACATATTCTATAATTTTTTCTTTTTAAATTACAATTTTTGGTAACTAAAGTTTTTAATATATCTTTTTGACTTTCTAATAATTTTTGATTCATATATGGTTGAATTGTATTTTTATAATAATTTTCACTATCTTCTTCATAATTATATTTTGATATTATTTCTGTTTGAATATCATTTTTCATTTCAATATCATTTAAATCTTTTTTTTCATTTTTATTTAATTCTCTTAATTAAATTTTGACAAATTTTTCATAATGATATTCTATTGCATAATCTAAAGGAATTTTTATTATTATTATCTTTAATATCAATTTTAAATCCTGCCTCAATTGCTTTTTCTAAAAATTTTTCATTTTGATAAGAACTAATGCCATCTGGTGATATTAAGAAATGAATAAATGATTTTCCATCTTTATTAACTTGAACATATTTTACATTTTTTTCTTTTAATAAAATATCAAACATAAAATCTGGATTATCTTCAAGTACACAATATGTAAAACTATCATATGAGTTTTCATCTAATTCCATAATATCAACATTACATTCATTAATTAATAATTCATATATTGCAATTATTTTATTTACATAATTAGAATTATTTATATTATTATTCATTTTTGAATATGAAAATTCATTTTTCATATCTTTAGTATAATTTTTTGATAAATATAATGTAATACAATTTAAATTACCAATTTTTAATTCTTTAGAAATATTAAAAACTAATTCTGGAATTTCTGAAATTTCTTCTTTAATATTCTTATATAAAATTTCTAAAGGAGTATTTTTTTTATCAGCATCATCTAAGAAATTTTTATTTAATTTATTTTTATTAGTAAGTAATTCAATCATTTTAAAATTATTAGATAAACAAGCATAATATAAAGGAGTATGGCCTTTATTATCATAATCTGATATATTAATATTAACTTTTGATACTAATATATTATATAATTGTTCAATTAAATCTTTATCAGAATTACTTTTCATACTTAAAATATGAAGTAAACTTTGTCCATTTGAATTTTTTTGTTGTAATTTTTTAATATTATTTTCATTAATTCTTTCTGTTAATGCAATTGAAAAATTTAATTGATTACATTCAATTGAATCTTGAAGAGCAGAAAAAATATCATAACCTTTATTAAGTATATAAAAAATAATATTTTGTTTCTTTTCATTTATACAATATTTAAATAATGAATCAAAAAAAACTTTTTTTTCATCTTTCAATTATTCTTCATTAATATTTTCTGATTTTGATTAGAATTACTTTCATCTTCTTCTTCATCTTCATCTTCATGTCCATCATCTTTTTTTAAAGAAATAAAATATTTATTATGAAAAGAAATTTTATCATTATTTATATTTTTCTCATTAATAGTTTCAGAAGGTAATAATAAATTATTAAATTTGTTATATTGAGGAATACCATATTTTTTAGAAATTTTCAATTTAATTGCATTTTTAATAGGATTTCCCCATCATTAATATTATGAATTCTTTCAATTTCATTATTATTAGTATTAATCCATTCATTTGTTAGAATATCATTTAATGATGCTCTTTCAGAAATATTAGGTTTAATCATACTAATAATTAAATCAGCTAAATCTTTATTAATTTTTTTGCTATTTTTATCTTTTTCAATTTCTTTAATTTGTTCCAAAATCTTTGATATTACATAATTATATTCTAATTTATTATTATCTTTATCTAATTTTGTTATTTTACATTTTTTATATAACATATAATAAATAATAATTTCTAAAGCAAAAATATCAATTTTTTCAGCATCTTTTCCATTAATTTCTTTATTTTGAGTGAAATATTCAGGACTTTCAAAACAAAATGTTCCGTGAGATAACTTAATTTTTTCATTTTTTTTAATTTGTTTTATTAATGAAAAGTCTGAAATTTTAGTTGTAAAATTATAATTTAAAAGAATATTTTCTGGTTTTATATCACAATGGAGTAAAAAAGAGCTATTCAAAAATTCTAATCATAAAATAATTTGTTTAACAAAAAATTGAATAATAATTGAATTTATTTGAGCAAACATTGGATGATTTTTAATAAGGATATTAAAAATTTTTTTTCATGAATTTGATGAATTAAAACATTTAAATCACTACAATTTGATATTTCCATAACTATTCCAAAACATTTAACATTTGGAAAAGATTTAAAGAGTTCATCATTTTCATCTTTTTCATGTTCAAAGTTTAATATTGTTTTTATAATATATCTATTTTTCAATTCTATTGATTTTTGAAACCCAAAACGAATTGCTTTTTCATAATTATTGTATTTTTCCTTATTTTCATATTTAAATCTATTATTTAATTTTATTAATTTTAAAGCGAATTTAGTATTTTTATTTTTTTTTAAATATACACTACCATATCCTCCTTTTCCAATTTTTTTTACATTTTCAAAGCTATATTTTTAGATAAAGTATCTAAAATTATTTCTTCCAAAGATTTTATCATATATTTATATTTTTAGAATTTGATATTTTGATATGAGATATATTTATTTATTTTTTTATCTATTTATTTATCTGACTATTATACTAAAAAAATTGCTTAATTATATTCAAATATTTTTTGTTTATTATTAAAGGTTTTTTAAGTTTTTAACATTTTTTTGAAAAAATCTTTGAAAAAAGGAAAATAAACACATTTAATTTTTTTAAAGAAATATAAAAATGATTGATTCTGATTTTAATTGCCTTAAATAAGTTATATATATTGAATGAAGAAAAATAAAAGATAGGAATATAATTATATTATATAAAAATGATAATTACCTCATCATGAAAAAAATTAATAATATTGAATAATAATAGAAATATTATTATAGGAGATATATAAAAATAATATATCTATGAAAAAAAAGAAAAAGGAATATTATTTTTAAAGATAATAAAATAATAATAATTCTTTTTATTTAATAAATAATTGTTTTTATTCTAATTCAATTTTAATTCAATTATATTCAAAATAAAAATTATAATTTTTTTTATTTATAGTTAATATTTTTATTTATAAAAATTGATGAATTAACTTTATGAATAATATTTGTTATTTAATGGAAAACCAAATTCTTTTTAAATACAAATTATCTTCAATATTATCATACCATACAAATTCTGTTTTTCATATTATAATTTTAGAAAATAATGATTTAGCATCATGTAGTAGAGATAAAAATTTTTTGATTTATTCAAAAATAAATTATCAAAATATTAAATTAAATATCCATTTTGAAGATATAATTTATTATATAGAAAAATATAAAAATTAAAAATTATTATTAAGTGTAGGTACAAAAATTATATTAATTGAATTAAAAAATAATAATACTCTTTATAATAGAATATTTGAAATTGAAGCACATAAAAAAATAATTTATAAAACAATATATTTAAAAAATTAAATAATAATTTAATTGCTTCTTGTTCAGATGATAAATTAATAAAAATATGGGGAGAATATGCAAATAACAAATTTCAAAATATTTCAATTTTTAAAACTCATAAAAAAAGAGTAACATCTATTTATAGTTTATCAAATAAAAAATTAGTATCTACATCTTATTATGATAGCACAATTAAATTTTATAATTTAAAAAAGTACATATTAGAAAAAAGTTTAAAAGTAGAATGTATTGGATTATATAATACATTAATTGAATTAAATAATGATTATATATGTTTAACACGGAATAAAAAAGCTTTTTTTAATTAATATTTTTAATTATGAAATTGAAATTGTTATAGGAATTGATTATTTTTGTTCTTCAATGACAAAAATAAATGATAATACAATTTTACTTGGAATTTATCATTCAGATAATAATGGAGAATATTTTAATATTGAAGAAATAAAATTAAAAATTATAATATATGGGAATTTTCATCTTCAATAAATAGAATTCATAAACATTTAATAAATACTATATTGATTGATGAAAAAAATAATTTAATTA
>JAJJLU010004091.1:0-18972 GCA_023807065.1 Isotricha intestinalis
AAAACATAAGATTATACTAAAAATTCATTCTATATATTTTTATATAAAAAAATGAATCAATTCTCCCATATTTAAACTTAAAATATAAAGAAAAATCACAAATAATTTTAAGTCAAAAGCAAATATTTATTCAGATCATCTTTTTATAAATATAAAACATTAAATACAATTTAATTATTTAAATTTTATTTTGTTAAGTAAATGATTTACTTTTTAAATTTATAATAAAAATTTATAATAACATTCATTTATGATTATCAAAAGGAACTGGTTTTTTCGTAAAATTACATTAAACAATAAATTAACTAAAGTTTTATTTACAAATATAATCGTGTATTAATGTTTAAATTAAACAATTTTTTTTAAAATTATTTAATAAATAAGAATTGAGCTTTACAGGAACAAAATAATAAAAAAAAATTAAAAAAAATTAAAAAAAAAATAAATATTTAATTTAATTTTAAAAAAAATGAAAATCAGTGTAAAGCCTCAATATCAAAATCTTTTGAAAGAAGAACAAACTTTATTGAATTTATATATCAATGAATATAATGACATGTTTCAATATATTTTAACTCAACAACAAAATGAATTTATAGAAAATATAATTAAAAGAGTAGAATTGACATTAAAAAAAAAATTTAACGACATTCCATTAACTATTAAAAAGCATGTAGAACAATTTTTAATTGATCAAATCTATTTAAAAGAATATTCTTTAGCTTTAAATTCTTTAAAATCAATAAAACGTAGATTACATGATTCATCTAAAATTTTTAATGGAAAAATCAATGAACATTGTGATAAAGATAAAAAAAATGAATATTATATTCATTCCTGTGGAAATAGATTTTATATTAATAATTATAAACCTGTTGTTAATTTTCAAAATTTTCAAGAACCAGAAAAAAAAATTGATAGTTTTTTAATTTGTATTGATTGTAATATGATATATAAAAGTAATTTAATTAAATTTCATTGTAATGAAAAAAACATTGATTTTTACTCTAAAATTTATACAGAAGGTAAAGATAAAGAATTACCTTTTGCAACATGGAAAAAATATCATTGTAATGCAATAATAAATGATACAATGAAATGTCCAATTTGTAAAAAAAGTTTATTATACGATAAAGAAAATGAAAAATTAATATGTAAAAAATGTAATAAGAAAGTGAATCCAAAAAAAATAACTTGGAAATGTTTAATATGTAAAAAAGATTTTACTTCAGAAGCAAAAGAATATAATAATTTAGAATATAAAAATTTAAAATTATGTGTAAAAGAAGTATTATTAAATAAAATAAAAGCTAAACCAGAGAAAATTGTATGTAAATGTAATATAGATATTAATTCAATTATATTTTATCATAAACCTTCATGTTCAGGTGAATTATATATTGGAGAAATGGATAATAGAAAAATAGTAGTTTGTAATAAATGTGATTCTTTAGGTTATTATGATAATTATATTTGGACTTGTCCTCATTGTCAAAAAAGATTTAGAATAAAAAAAGATAATAATAAAATGTATCAAACTGAAAATAATCAAAAAAATCATGTAAATAAATTAAAAAGTAATTATGAAATTATTTATCGTTCTGGAATTAAAATAAAATCTCCTTTATTAAAAAAAGGAAGATGTGAATCTTCAAGTCCAGATGATAATAAAAATAATCAAAGAATTTGGCGATCTTCAAATAAAAGTTTTTTAATGAATTATCTAAAAAATCAAGATTCAAATAATGAACTTTCATCCTTTGCAAGAAAATTTAATTCAAGATCTCCTTTACAAATATTAAGAAATGGTTTAAATGATGGTAAAAATTTAAAAGGTGATTTTGATAATTGTGTTTTAAAAGAAGAAGATGAAAAAGAGGAAAATGATGAAATTTTATTTAGAAAAACTGAATCTAATTTATTTAATATGATTATGGGATATAATTTTAATAGAGATAAATCTAAAGAAAAAAATAAGGGTATTTCACCAAATAAAAATAATTATATTAAAGGAAATAAAAATTCAAATAAATTTTCTACTTCTACTTCAGAAAATTCAATAAGTGAAAAAGATATTAAATGTAAAAATGAAAAAGAAGAAAATAATAAATTGATAGAAGATAAAGAGAAAGAAATAGAAAAATTAAATGAATTAGAATTTGATATAAATAATTTAGAAATTAAAGAACAAATAGGAGAAGGTTCTTTTGGAAAAATATTTAAAGTAATATCACCTTCAGGAAAAATATATGCTTTAAAAAAAATAATGACATCTAAAAAAGAAGATATTGAAGATGTCCAACATGAATATAATATATTAAAAGAATTAAAAAAATGTTCCAAAAGATATAATTTAATAAATATATATAATATGCAGACTAAACAATTAGATCCAACAACTTTTGTATTATATGTTATAATGGATTTAGCATCTCGAGATTGGGAAAAAGAAGTTTTAGATAGAGGAAAAAATAAAAATTTTTATGATGAAAGAGAACTGATAAAAATATTAAGTGATTTAGTAAGAACATTTGCTCAATTACAAAGAATGAATATATCTCATAGAGATATTAAACCTCAAAATATATTATATTTTGAAGAAAATAATTCATATAAATTATCTGATTTTGGAGAAGCAAAAGCATTAATAAATAGTTGTGAAGTAACTGCCAAAAGAACTTTAAGAGGGAGTGAATTATATATGAGTCCTTTATTATTTAAAGCAATGAGAAATAAAAGAGTATATATTAAAGAAGTTAAGCATAATATATTTAAAAGTGATGTTTATTCTTTTGGTTTATTAGCTCTTTTTGCTGCTGCTCTTAATTATAATGCTTTATATGATATTAGGGAATTAAATAGTAATTTTTCAGTTAGAGTTGTTTTAGAAAAATATTTAAAAAGACATTATTCTCCTGTTTTTATTGATTTGTTAGCTACTATGTTAGATGTTGATGAAAAATCTCGAATTGATTTTTTGGAATTGGAAAAAATATTTGAAGAATATGAAAATTGAATTTCATTTGATTTTTGAAATATTTTACGTTTTTTAGTTATTGTTCATTTTTTTAATTAAATTTTATAAATTTTTTTCAATTGTTTTGAATTTTTTTTAATATTAATTACCATTTATAAAATAAATACGATAACCTAAAGAAATTAATTAATTTCCTATTACCCTATATAGATATTATTTTGTTTTTTAGATATTTATCAAGAAGATAAATTTTTCAATCGTTTTTTTGTCTAAAAAGTACAACTCAAAATAAATCACAAAATCAATAAAAAATTACAATTATAATTAAAATATTTCACAAGTTTCACAACAAACATCTTCTCCATCAAATTCTTTTTTTACTTTAAAAACATTATTCTTATTTTGTTCTTTATAACTAACAACTTCAATAATTTCAATTAAACTAGATTCAAATTTTTTATTTTTTTTATTATTTTGTTCACTCATATATTCACTATCTTCTTCATTTTCGTTAACATGGAATAAAGCATCATCAGCAAAACTAATTTTTTGCTTTCCTCCTTTTTTTATTATTTCTCCAAATATATCTTTTCTTATTTTATTTGCACTTTGAAGTGATAATATTGGAGTACTCATTGTTTTTCTGGGAGGTTTAAAATTTACTCTTTTTTTTGGAGATAAATTTAAAATTTCATTTCTTGGTGTATTAATTGCTGTTTCATTCAATGTTGGTGATTTTGAATCAGTACTCATTTTTTTATTTATTGTAAATGTTTTATTTATTTATAGATTATTAAAAATTCCATTATATAAATAAATAAAAAACATAAAAATATTTTGTTATAATGAAAAAATATAAAAATAAATAATTATAAAAAAATAATAACGAAAATTCCTTATATCAAATTCGAAAACCCAAAATCTCAAAAAAAAGAAAATTTTTTTCTCCATTTAAAAATTTTAAAAACAATAAAAAATAATTAAATTAAAATTAATAAATCCTTATTTTAAACCGATTGAAAAAAAAAGTATTTAACAATCATAAATATCAGGTAAAGGTTTAGGAATATATTCAACTCTATAAGTAGTATCACCTTGAAAAGGTAATTCTCCAAAAGGAATATTATTCTTCATTAAATTAGGGTCTTTCCCATAAGTAGTTTCCATTCCAAGTGGAATATAATTAGCTTCATAAGTACTTTTATTAACAGGATCTCCATACCCTAATTTATAATGTGTTTTTTTAAGATCATCAATTAATCCTTTCCCTAAACCACCTCTTGCTTTCAAAGCACTATTAGGATCATATTTATAAGCATCACCGAAAGTAGTAGTATAATCAGGAATATTATCACCTAAACCCCAATGTGCATTTTTTATATCTTTAACAAAATCTCCCATAAAAGGATTTCCTTCAGCTTTCATAGGAATATAATTTGCTTTAAATTCTGTTTCCCATTGTCCAGGACCAGACCATGCTATATTTGATTTATGTTTTTGTATTTTTGCACTTTCAATTCTTTTTTTTGGAGTATGAGTCACATTATAAGTTGTATCATAATTTCCAGTAAAGGGAACTTTCTCACCTATATCCCAATGAGAACCTCTTAGAAGTCTATCATCTAAAGGAGTATTTGCTGTTAAATCTTGAGGTGTATAATCTTGTAAATAAATTGTATTTAATTCATCACCGTATGGTACATTTCCTAAACCAAAATGATGTCTTCTTAAATCAGTTACTAATTCTTTATCAAGGCCTGCTGGATTTATTGGCTTTTTCACATATGTATCACGATATATTGTTGATTTCGTAGGATCATCATCTCCAAATTTAAAATTTGTCTTTGCTAAATCTTTCCCATATGGATAAGGTTCTGAAAGAGGTTTAGGAACATAATCATGATTCTGAGTACTCATCCAAGGAGCTTTATCAGAACCAAAATGATAATGACTTTTCTGTAATTCCGCAGTAGAAATATTAGCATCATTTTTCTGTAAAGGAGGTTTTTTAAATCTATCTTGATGTTCAGTTAAATAATCAGGATGATCACTTCCCAAAACATAATTAGTAGATCTTAAATCATTAGTCATTTTCGGTTGTTCCATACTTGGTTTCTTAATATATTCATCTTGATATTCAGTTTTTAAGGTTGGGTCATTACTCCCCATTGTAAAATGACTTCGACGCAGATCTGCCTTCACATCTGCATCAAGTTGAGCAGGCTTTCCACCTAATGCACCCAGATTCTGATCACGAGCTGTAGTGTTGTAGGGAGTAGCGTAGTCACCAAATTTAAAGTGAGAAGCTCGGAGTCCTGGAGCATGCGTCTTGTTAAATTCAAGAGGGTATTCTGGGTAATCGTGTTTATATTGGGTTAGATAATATCCAGCTATTTTGACATATTATATATTTTTTATTTTTACGTCTTGATCCTAAGGTGTAATGTGTTCTGCGGAGCTCATATGCGTTCTTTTTTGCACATGGGATACGCTCTTCTACTTTTGGAGTTATTATGTCTATCATGTGGATTTTATTTATTTTTTAATTTTTTAAGAAAATTAGAATATGATTATTGAGTTTATTTTAATTTATTTATTTGAATTTTAATATTTTAAAATGATTTATATATTACTAACCCTTACTTAAATATGAGAGAAAAAATTTAAATTTAAATATTAAAAAAAATGGATTATAAAGACGAATTAGACAAATATGAAAAAATAGAGAAAGTAGGAGAAGGAACATATGGAGTGGTATACAAATGTAAAAACAAGAAGACAAATGAATATGTAGCATTAAAAAAAATCCGTTTAGAGAACGAAGACGAGGGGATTCCCTCTACAGCAATTCGTGAAATATCAATATTAAAGCAATTAAAACACCCAAATATAGTAAGATTAGTAGATTTAATTCACGGTGAAAAAAAACTATATTTGGTATTTGAATATATGGAACATGACTTGAAAAAATTTTTAGATTTAAACAATGGTCCATTATCGCCTCCCTTAGTAAAAAGTTACTTATATCAAATATGTGCAGCAATAAAATATTGTCATTCAAAGAGAATATTACATAGAGATTTAAAGCCTCAAAATTTATTAATAGATAAAAACGGAGCAATAAAACTAGGAGATTTTGGTTTAGCAAGAGCATTTGGAATTCCAATAAAAACATTAACACATGAAATATTAACATTATGGTATAGAGCACCTGAAATATTATTAGGACAAAAAGAATATTCAACTCCTGTTGATATGTGGAGTGTAGGATTAATTTTTTTTGAAATGGCACATAGAAAACCATTATTTGCTGGTGATAGTGAAATTGATCAAATTTTTAAAATTTTTCAAATGTATGGAACTCCTAATGAAAAAACTTGGCCTGGTATTACTAAGTTACCTGAGTTTAAATTAACTTTTCCACAATTTAAAGGAAAAGGAATTGAAAGTTATAATAAAAATTTAGAATCTCTTGGTCTTGATTTATTAAGTAAAATGCTACAGTTAGATCCTTGTAAAAGAATTAGTGCTAAAGCAGCTTTAAATCATCCTTATTTTGATGATTTAGATAAAACACAGTTTGTTGCATAAGAGGTTATATAATTTTTCATTTTTCTTGATAAAATGGATTTTTTTCAAGGTTTTTTTTGGAAAGAATTTTTTTATAATGAGGTTTCGTTATTTTTAAATTTAATAAAAAAAAAAAGTTAAATAAATTTTATTTAAATTTTATTCTTCCTTTTCATAAAACATCATCAATAAATTTAAGCTTTAATATCCCAAATTAAAATTTCACTATAACTAGTAGAAAAAAGCATTCTCCCATTATGGCTAAATTTCAAATAATCAACAGAATCATAATGTCCTTTGAATATATCTAAATTAAATCCTGAAATATAACTTTCATCACTTCTAGTAACAAATAAAATAAGACCTTCTTTAGTTCCAATAGCAATAAAATGTTCATCATCACTAATATTCATTGAAAAAGGGAAATAATTTAAAGGAATACATTTAATAACTTCATTTTTTTGATAATTTCTAACCCAAAGAAATTGAAGACATTCATGAAAACATAATAAAATTCCATCAAAATGATTTGAAAATTGTGCTTTTGTCATATAATCACTTTTAAATTTACTTAAATTACCATACATTTCTTTAACATTATTATCATCAGTTTTTAACATATGCATTTCAATCATATTAAATTTATCAATAGTATTTATTTCTATTTTATTATTAACTTTCTCAACTGAAAAAGTTATTATGGTTCCATCAGAATATGATGTTACAGCATATGCTTTTTCTGCTGAAATACTTTTACATTGTAAACTTTTACAATATTGATTTTTTGGTATTGAAGATGGTTTTTCTTTTAATTCTGTATATAATACTGAAAGTGGTTCCCAATTTTGAACATCTATAACATATATTTTTTCTTGATGAGTTGATAATAATATTCCTTGGTAATTAAATAATAAATCAAAATTACTTATATCTTCATTTGGTATTTTTATTAAACCTAATGATTTTAATGTTGATATGTTAAATAATCTTAAATATGATGAATCATAATGGGATATTAATATATTTTCTTTAGGATTTAATTTACTTGAATCTGGATTTTGACCTAATTTTAATAATTGAAATTTTTGATCAAATGAATCCATAGTCCATGATCTTATTGTTGAATCTTTTCCACAAGAAATTAATTCACTATCACTTAAATCACATTCAATATATGGAATTTTACAATTTATATGTGAAGATATAATTTTAAAATTAGATTTTTTTTCAAAATTTACGAAAAATATTGAACCTACATCTGTTATTAATAAACCTTCATTTCCATTATTTGATATATCAATTGAAGTTATTGAAGAATCTAAGAATAATAAATTTGCTTTTTGATTTTCTAAAAATGAAAAAACATTACTCATTGATATTTTACTTTGATCAAATTCCCAATGATAAATAATAGGACCTTCACCAGCAGTAATAAAATGATTTCCAACAAAGTAAATTTTAGTAATAGGAAATTTACTAATAATATATTTTCTAACAAGAACTTTTTTCTCTTTATCAAAAATTAAGATATTTCCTTTATTAGATCCAACAATAACAAAAGAAGTTTTAATTTGATCATAATAAGGAGATAAAGTTAATCCAGTAATAAATTCTCCAACTGCTCTTTCATTAGTTAAATCTTCAAAATTAATATGAAAACCTTCCATTTTTAAATTAGAATCCATTCTCCAAAAACTTAAAACATCAGAAGCAACTGTAATAAAATATAAAAATAAATCTTTAGTATCTTCACATATCATATCAATAGGAGAAAATTTAATACTTTTAGAATCAATCACAGTTAAATTTGCAAAATTCCATATACAAACTGATTTTTCATCCTTTGACCCTAATGATATCATATATTTACCATTAGGAGAAATTTTAATTGTTTGAATTCCTTTAAAATGGAAATTTAATTTTTTCTTTAAAGTAAAATTATTTGTTTCATAAACCAATATTGGAGCATATTCTTCTCTATTTACACATCCTACTCCAGCAACAATAAATTTACCATTCGGAGACATTGTTAAACAACTTAATTCATCTTTAGAATCTATTAATGTTATTTGTTTTCTTTCTCTTTCTTCAAAAAATTCTATTAATATTTTATTATTTACTGTATATGCATACCATTTATCATTTTTATTTAATATTAAATTATGCATTGAATTTATTGATAATCCTAAACTTAATTTTAATTTTAATTTATTTGATGTTATATTTGGTTCTACATAATTTTCTATTTTTTCAGGTAAGTATTTTATATTATATAATAATTTATCTATTATTTCTTGATTTATATTTTCTTCATCTTCTTCATTTTCAGTTTCAAACTTCTTATATTGTTCTTGAGTTAAAGTAAAATCATTATTTGAAAAAGAACAATTTACTCCTTCTTTATCTTCATGAACAGGTAACATTGCAAGTTCATTACCTTTCATATTTTCATCAATTTTTTCTTCATTTCCTTTAGTAACAATTTCATAATTTGGATTTGTTGGATTTTCTAAATTATAAACTCTTTCCATATGTTTCATTCTAATATTACTAGTTAAATTATTTTCATTAATTTTCTGTTGTTTAATAGTTTTATTTGGATTATAAAAAGAAGCTCCAGTAGCAGTAACTTTAGTAGTATTTAATTTTCTTGAAATATCTCTCATTAAATTAACATCAGTTAATTTTTCCATTTCTTGAGAAATTTCAGTTTCTGTAAAAGTAACATCACCTAAATAATTCCAAAAATAAATTCCTGAATTTTCACTAGCTGAAATTAATAAAGATTTATTTTCCATTAATATTATTGCTCTTACTCCTGATGCATGACCTATAAATTGTTGATAAGATTGAAGTGGTTTAAATACCATTTTCATATCCCATATTTTAATCATTCCTTCTTCACCAGAACTAATCAAATATTTGTAATTTTTACTTATAATAAATTGATTAATTTGATTAATATGAATATTCATTAATTCCTTAATAAAAATTCCTTCATAAGAAGATAAAGCATAAAATCTAACACAGCAATTTTCCAAAACACAAGCAATTAAATTTTTATTAATTAAGCATATTTTTTTAATAAAAAAATTATTAACAGGAATTCTATTTTTCATACCAAAAGTATTAGAATTCCAAACAAGAGCACAATTACTTTCAGGTCCAATAGTAGCAAAATATTCTTTATCAACACTTAAACTTAAATCAGTATAAATAGCAGGAATATCAATTTTCAACAATTTAACTTGGATATGATTATTACTAGCATCATGAATACTCATATTTCCTTGAGCACTCATAGAAATTAAGAATTTATCATTTTGAATATACATTAAATTTTTAACTTCACTTTGAAAAGGTTTACACTCATATAAAATTTCTGTTTTTTCTAAATCAAATATTTTAATAATCCCAGAAGCAAATCCACAAGCAAAAACAAGTATTTTGGGAGCAGCTAAACAATTAGGAGGATCTTTAGTAGATACAAATTGGAAAGCTTCACTTTTTCTTTCAACATCCCAAACTCGAACACAATTATCACCTTCAATAGTAAAAAGAAAGTCACCAGAAGGATGAGCAATCATACTTTGAATTAGATTAGGAGGTGATCTTAAAACAGTTTTATATTGTTTACTTTGAACATTAAGTAATCCAATAGAACCATTGAGAGTTCCACAAAGAATATCGAGAGCATCATATGAAATATCTACAGAACAAACACCAGAATCGTGTTTAGCTTCGATTAAAAATTCAGAAAAATCAACTGGCCAAACTCTTAAATAACCATCTAATGACCCAGTAACACAAAAAGCTTCATTAACACAAATTGATAATATTGCAGCATCTTGAACTTTATACACTGCTTCTAATTCTTGATTATTACATGCTACTTGGAATATACATCCATTACTTGATCCTATATATACTTTTCCTTTATCTGTTGATGATTCATCACCAAACATTGTACTATTAAATCCTATACATAGGAAATTATTATTCCTTGCATATTGATTTAATACAACTGCTTTCCCACTTAAATGATCTTTTTTTATTCTCCAAAATTTAATGTTTTCTCTACCACATGATACTAAAATATTATTTTCAAATGGACTAAATTTCATTGTGTTTATTGGTATTGGACTACTTTGACGAATAGATACTGAAATATCATCTAAATTTGATATATCCCATATTATTATAGATCCTTTATTTTGTTCATTTCCTACTGTACATAAATATTTACTTTCTTTATTTTCTGTCATCATTATTATTTTATCAAAAGGTGTTGTTAACATTTTTATACATCTTCCAGTTTCTGTTTTCCATACTCTAATAATAGAATTAGTTCCTTCTTGATTACTAAATAATATTTCACCATGACAAGCTAAAATAAAATTTGAAATTGGTTTTGAATGACCAAAATAAAAAGTTTGTTTAATACTAAAAGGATCATATTTAATTAATGTTGTTCCAGAAGTGAAAAATATATGTTTTCTTGTTGGATTTGATACTTCTTCTTTATATAATGAAGGAGTTGCTTCAAAATCACCACTTGAATTAAATTGAACTTTAGGACATTTTTGACTTGTATAACCTAATATATAATTTAAATTTATCATTGGATCAGGTAATAAAGGTGTTTTTCTATGAGCTTCTTTTCTAAATAAATTTTTTAGTGCTTCCTTTCTTCCATCTAAAAAATCTTGGTTTATATTTTCCATATTTTTCTTTAAAAGTTCATGATTCACTTCCTTTAAATCTGCATTATTTTGAACTCTATTTCTTATTTCATCTTCATTTATTTTTGGTTGAGTTGCTTTTTCTAATTTTTTCATTGTTTCTGATACTATATTTTCCTTCTTTCTTTTCATTTCTTCAATTTTTAACATTTGTTGTTTTTTCTTTATTTCAGCTAAACTTTCTGAAAAATCTTCAGTTTCATATTTCTTTACTTTTGTTTTTGGAATTTGAACTTTTTCTTCTTCATTTTGTTCTGCTTGTTCAACATCACCAATTTCACCATTGCAAATATCATAATAATATATATCTACTATATTTCTATTATTAACAGTTCTAATATTCATTTCTTTTGGTAATGCATTAACATTAAAAGAATAATTTGATATATAAACTCCTCTAATTGAAATTGAGGCAAAACCTTCAAAAGATTTTAAGATTGTATTTTCTGTTGTTATTCCTGATAAAGAAGCAAAATCTTTATATTGGATTAAGTTTTTATTTATAAATTCAACAGGATCAAATTTATATAAAGACCATAAACCACTTCTTGTTTCATCCATTTCAATTGGAATTTCTATATTATATGCATTTGTTCTTGAAATCTTTAATTGTTTTAAAGGGAATTTAAATATAAATCTAATTGTATTTGTATTATTGAAAATGAAAGTAAATTGGAAATAAAATTTTTTATCATTGTATGCTTTGAAAAAAACATAAAAATATTTCCCATAATAGTATAAACCTCTTGTATATTTTGTATTTGGGATTGCAATATTATTTCCCGGGGAAAGATTTCCACTTATTTTAATTACTTTTCTTCCAATTTCTTTATCCATTTCACATAAAACATCTCCTTTTTTTGCACAATCTACAATATTTAAATCATATATTCGGTGAATTGTGAATATGTCTATTATTCCATTTTGAAATTCTACTGGAGATCGAGGATTCATTTTTTTTATATATTTAATTATTTTTTAAAGTTATAAAATTTATATTCTTTATTGTTATTAGCAATTTAAATTTTTAAAAATTCTTTTTTCATCGAAAAAGAATCTACTTTTTAAAAGATAATTAAAACAAATTTTTAGCTCTCAATTAAATAATCAAATATAAATGTTTTATTTTTTTTGAAAAAGAAAATTAAATTAAATACAAAATATAAAATTGATTAATTATTAGGTAATTAAAAAAGAAAAGAGAATGTTACTTAAAAATAATCAGTAATGTTATTTATAATTGATATTGTCAATGAAATAATTATCTTGACTCCTTGAATAAGTTATCAAATAAATTGAATCCCAATTTTATATTTTTTAAAAAGATAAATTATTGGTGATTATAATATAAAATATTTATTAATAAATTTAAATAAATGAAGAATTGTTATGAATCTTTAATAATCAATAATTAATTTCAAATGACACTTTAATAAATTTCACATTTCCAAAATAAATAATTAAAGTTTTAAAATGATTTTAATTTTTTGAAAATAAAAAATTGAAAAAAATTTAGAATTTCCATTTATTTAATAATTAGAAGGGATATTTCTTTGTTGAGGAATTATAGGATTATAAGGCATATTAGAATTTTGATAATAATTATTTCTCCCAGAATCTAAAAACAATTATATAAATTATATTTACATGGATCAGGAGGAATAGATTCTCTAATATTATTATTTTCTTTATTATAAGCATTCATAGGTTTATTTTTAATTTGTTCATCTAAAGTTTCTTTATATTGTCTCATTTTTTCTTCTTTAACTTGTTGTTCAGCAAATTTAATTTTTTCTTCATCAGTCATTTCTCTAAATGTTTTTTTAGGTAAATTTTGATTCATATCATGTGTTATATAAGAATAAGTTGAATTATTTTTATTTTTATTTGATAAAAATTCTCTTCTATCTTCATCTCTTTGATCTAATTTAGGATTAAAATTACTATAAGTATTATTTTTATTAATATTTTTATTTATGTTATCATTCATATTATAATTATTGTAATTTAAATTATTATTTTCATATTGATTATTATAATTTTGTTGGTACGGAATATTTATTTGTTGATTTTGATTATATTGTGGAATATTATTTTCTTGGTAATTTTGTTGGAAATTATTTTGACTCATATGAAAATTACTTTTTATATTTTGAGGTGTATTTGGAATTGGAATGTTAAATTCATTATTTTTTCTTTTTTCTTCTTCTTCCATTGCTTTTTCTAATCTTCTTTGTTTTAAATATTCTTGTAATTCTAACTTTTCTTCCCTTGATTCTTTATCTTTTATATAATCTTTATATCTTAAATATGATTGTGGAGGATATTGAGGTGGAATATTATTATTATTATTTGTTCTTATTGAACTTTGCTCTGTTAATGGTCTTTGATTTGGTGTTGGTTGTCTCATATTATTATAATTATTATTATTTAATGGTGATTGAATGTATTGTTCCGTTAAATTTTGATTTTGTTGTATATTATATGGAAGTTTTTGAGGAAGTGCATTTTGAATTTTATTATAATTTAATTGTTGGGAATAATTATTTTGATTTGGAATTTCTTCTGGATTATTGAATTTAGGTTTATTATATACTTGAGGATATTGTAGATTTTCTCTTGTATTATTATTATAATTTTGAGGATTATATTGTTGTGGAATTTCTTGATTATAATTATTATAATTTTGAGGATTATATTGTTGTGGAATTTCTTGATTATAATTATTATAATTTTGAGGAATATATTGTTGTGGAAGTTGTCTTGAATTATTTATGTAATTTTGAGGGATATATTGTTGTTGTTGTTGTTGTTGAGGTGTTTGTCTTGGATTATTTATATAATTTTCAGAAATTTCTTTTGGATTATTATTATTATTTTGAGGGATATATTGTTGTTGTTGTAGAGGAGTTTGTCTTTGATTTAAATATTCTTGAGGATTATATTGTAATTGAGATAAATCTCTTTGACTCATATTATATTGTTGTTGATTATTAGAATTATTATAATTTATTTGTTGTTGTTGTTCATAAGAATTATCATTGTTCATTATCTGGGTATTAACTTGTTGTTTATTATCATTTATTTTATTATAAGGTTCAAAGTTAATAATATTATAATCTTTTCTGAAATTTCTATTAGCATATTCATTAATTTGATTATTTGCAAATTTTTCAGGAATTTTCCAAGGCATAACTTTATAACCCGCTCTAGCATAAGAATTATCATTTGCAATATTTGTACATAAATTATCATTTAAAGAATCTATAGATTTTCTTTGATAATGATAATCTTTATCTTCAGTTATTTTAATTGGTGTTTGTATTCTTTCATTATTTAAATTTTGTTTTTGCTGTTCTTTCATTTTCATATAATTATTATAATCTTCCCTTTGTTTTTGCATAAATATAATTTTTTTTTGTTGTCTCTCCTTTTCTTCTTCTTCTAATTGAGCTGATAATTTATCTTTTACATAAAAAGGATCATTCTTCATTTTTTAAATATATTTTAAAAGTATTTAAAATTTATTTTATGAATTTGTTTTTATAATATTAAATTAATTGAAAAATTAATAAATTGAATTGTCTAAATGAAATATTCTTTTTTTAAATTTGGAATAATTTCTTTTTTTACATCAAATTTTCCTTCAATAACTATCATCTTTCCAAAAATTGAATGATTAATTAATTTTATCCAATTAGGGAATATTTTAATTAATTTTTGTATAATATTATATAATTCTTTTTCATTAAAACATGAATTAATGATTTTATTATTAAGAAGTTTATTAATCAATTCAGGAAAAATCCAAGATTCTTTATTTGAAATAATAGTTAAAGTCTTAATTTCAATTATTAAATTAGAAATATCTTTAATAATGTTTTGATTAGAATGATTTAAAGAAGAATAATTTAATATTTCATTACTAATTTTTACAGCTTCTTCTTTTTTTCTTAATTTATTTAAAAACTCAGAAGAACAATATTTTGATAAAAATATATTTTTTTCTTCATTTTTATTTTTAATTTCTTTTTTATTAATTACATTATCAATTAAAAAATTTCTAATATCATTTTTAACAATAATATTTTCATAAGGGTTATTATTTATTGGTTTTTCCTCAATATTAAACATTGGAATATCTTTTATATTTTCTAAATCAAATTCATGATGCCAAGTTTTAGTTTTATAAGGATCAAAGTTAGAAAAATTAATTTTTTCTAAAAATTTTTTATGTTCTTCATAAACTATTTTTATTAAAGCATTTTTAAAAAATTTTTTTCTCTCTTCTAATATATTATTAGGAATAGGATTATATTCAGGAATAAAAGTATTTTGAAATTCATTAAAATTAAACTCAGATAAATTATCTTTTATTTCATTAGAATAATTTATAATATTTTTATCATAATTTTTAGGAATATCAATTAATAAATCATAATCATTTTTATCTGAATTTTTAACCCATTTTAAAATATATAAAAATGGACCAACATATAAAATTTGTTTAAAAATATTTAAATTAAATCTTCTTTTAAAACTTGATTCAATTGATTCACAAATTCTATTTATATTAATTGTTCTACTTGATTTAATTGATTTAAAATTATTAATCGTTAATTCTAAATTTTCAAAAGAAATAAATAAGAATTTATATTTTGTTGGAAGTGGTAATTCTCTTATTTCTTTAATTAAATCTTCATATTTAAATCTTAATGTTGAAAATGAACTTTCACTTCTTTTTACTTCATTTGATTTTCTTTCAAATTTATTTAATCTTTCTTTTCTTATTTCGTTAATACAATCTAAAGTTTTTTTTGAAAGAGAAATATTAATGTTACAAGTTGAATTACTTTTTGATGGAAATTTATTTAAATTATCTTTTGTTTTATTTATTACTTCTATTGTTTTTTTTGATAATTGTAAAGAAGGTTTATTTTCAATTTTATTTAAATTTATATTATTATTTCCAACTTTCTTATTCAAAATTAAATTTATAATTGATTTTGTATTTGAAGATAATTGAAGAGGAGGTTTAAAAGTTTCATTTATATTATTATTTATTTTATTCCCGCGTTTCCTTTTTTTTTGTAATATAATATTATCATTTGTTTTTTTCATTTTTTTCACTTTTGGATTTTTAATTTCTTTTTCTTCTTTTGATATCAATTTTTTTTGTGATTCATTTTTTGATAATGACTTTGTTATTGAAGGATTATTTTTAATTTCTTTGAATTGATAAGTTATTTGTTGATCGTACATAGATTTATTAAAATATTATTTTTTGAAAATTTTAAATTTTAGTTTAAAAAAGACAAATAAGAAATAATAATATTTTTTTAAATAAAATTATTTAGTTAAACTAAATATTTATTAATGATAAAATGGAGCATTATCATATGATTATATGATAAAAAATCCATTATTAGAAAAAAATAATAATAATTGTATTTAATATTATTTCACTTTTATTAAATTTAATAAATAATTAGATTTTTAAACTATGGTTCTGTTAAAGTAATTTTATTAGAGCTTTTATCCAAATTTACATTATCATTACTATTTTTTAATTTTTTTTTTTGATTAATTATATATTGTCTTTCCATATTTCCAACAGTAACTCTATTTAACATAACTTTTTTTTTTAATTGAACAAAATCATCTTTCATTTTTTTGTCTAATTTAACAAAAGCAATTGGATTAGTTTTTTTTAAAATTTCTAAATCTTCTTCCATTAATTCTCCATTAGATTTTATTTTTGTAGGAATTCCTTTTCTAAAAATAGGTGTTTCATAATAAGGTGCTTTAATAAACCCTTTTAATAACTCATTTTCAGTTTTTAATCTTTGTTTATATAAATTAAATGATTTTATTGGTTCTATTATACTTTCTTTTTTAAATTTTTTTTCATTTTCTGACATTAATGAAATAAATGATAAATTTCCTCTTTTTATTTTTTCATCTAAAGTTTCTTCTTTTTTTTCTTCTTCCTTTTTATCTAACTCTTTCTTCTCTTCTTCTTTTAAATTTTCTGCCAGTTTTTCAATATTTTTACTTTCTTCTTCTTCTTTTTTTTCTTCTTCTTTATTAATATTTTTTTTTTTAGCTTCTTCTTCTCTTTTTTTTTCTTCTTCTTCTCTTTTTTTTTCTTCTTCTTCTCTTTTTCTTTCTTCTTCTTCTCTCTTTTTTTCTTCTTCTTCTCTTTTTCTTTCTTCTTCTTCTCTTTTTTTTTGTTCTTCTTCATAAGAATAAACACCAAATTTATCAAAAATTCTTCTTCCTAAAGTAATATTTGAACTATTTGTCATTGTGTTTATATCAATAAAATCACTTCTTACAGTTTCTGAAAAATTTTTTTTTTGATTTTGATTTAATATTTTCATATGTTTTAATCCAATTCTTCTTATTCTTTCATGAAAAGCATTATATTTTTCTTTAATTTTTTCATCCGGAATTTTTAATAATCTACCATTTATTATTTTCATATCACTATTTCTTTTTAAAACTTCTTTAAATTGTGTTAATGCTATAATAACTTTATTTGATTTTAAAGTATTTAATTGATATTTATATTTTTTTCTATATTCACTAAATGTATCTTCTATCTTTTTTATTAATTTTTTAGAATCTTCTTTTGCAACATCAATTTCATTTATATCACAAGTTAAATAACTTAATCCTCTATTTTCATTATCTTTTCCAATAAATACGCTTGCTTCATTACTTGAAAAATATTTTTGTAACTGTTTAATTAATTTATTTTTATAATTATCTTTTAAATCATAATTTGGAATATTTGAAAAAGGTGGAACTAAAGGTCTTGGAAATTTACTATATCCTTCAAATCTTCTTATTGTAGGAAAATAATCAGTATAATTATTATATGAGGGAATTGTAATTGTAGAATTAAAAGGTAAATGTTCTAAATTTTTTCTGTTTTTATTATTTACTGTTCCTGTTATGTCAGGAAGAAATTCTGGATGTTTTCTTCCAAATAAATCACATAAATAATGATTATTTTCACTATCTGAAAGTATTAATCTTCCATTATCTGGATTATAACATATTTGTTTAATAATAGACATTTTTTTATTATTTGCATTTAATTAAATAAGAAAATATTATTATAATAAAATAAACAAAAAAAAAATATTATTAAACTTTTTCAACATTTACAATCCTAACACTTTATTTCCACAATCATTCAAATTGAGTTCTATAAATATTAAATTCGATTGAATATCATTTATTCAAAAAAGAAAAATATTTTTCTTATCATCATAAAAATATAATATTTATTTTACCTTTTATAGAATATCGTTTATTATTTATTTAATTGATTCAAAAACCTTTTTATATCTTTAAAAAAAATAAATTAATATGTAAATATTTCTTTTAATTAATTAAAATCAAAAAATATAAAACTCCAAAAAAAATTAATAAATCATAAAATTTAAAAAAAAATATATATAAAAAATCAAAAATGGGAGATGCAAATTATGAAAAATTAATATCACTTGCAAGAATAACAGAACAAGCAGAAAGACATGAAGAAACAATAAAATATATGGAAGAAATAGTAAAAACAAAAAAAGAAGATTTAACAATAGAAGAAAGAAACATATTATCAGCAGCATATAAAAATTGTGTATCTCAAAGAAGAAGTGCATGGAGATCAATATA
>JAJJLU010004092.1:0-18923 GCA_023807065.1 Isotricha intestinalis
CATTTTTTTAGAAATATTATCTTTTATTATTTAATTTCAGTTTAAAAAACTTTTTAATTATATATGAAAAAGAATTCCATTATTTATTAATAAAAATAAAATTCTTAATTGAATTAAAAATTAAATTTAAAAATTGATGATATATAATTATTTCTATTGAATATAAAGGATTAAAATTTGAAAGAAGAATTTATGAATGGAAAATAAATTTTATTCAAAATTAAAAAAAGTAAATATATATTAGTTCATTAACAATAATTATTTACATAACTATTATATCAAAAAAAGTAAAAGGAACTATTTCAAAGATAAAAAAGAATATTTATTGAATCAAATTTTTTTAATAAGACAAATCTTGATTTAATAAGATTTATGTGCATAATAAAATAAAATTATGTCTTTCCAAAAAATTTCTTATATTTTGTAGGGTGAATATATTAAAAAATAATCAAAATAATAAATTACTTTTAATATTTAGAAAAAATAATATTAATCTATATGAGATAATAAAAATAGTTAAAGAGATTTTGGTAATAAAAAACAAATAAAATATGAGTGATATTGTTTTAGCATTTTTCATTGAATTTCCCCAAAATAAAGAATTTGATTGTTGTTTGGTAAACCCAATTGAAAAATTTGAAATTAAACAAGAAATTGATTTAAAAGAAAAAATTTATTTTTTTTATATCATAAGAAAAATCAAAATTCCAACTCCTGAAATAATAAATATAAGTGTACTATTGAAAAATAATGAAACTATTAAAAGTGACCGAATTGAAATAAAAAAAGATGAAGTTCTTTTTCAATATTCACTTTTTAAAAAAGGAGATTTAAGTATAGACACAAAAACTTTTTATAAATATCATAAATTTTTAAAATTCATTGAAGAAGAAAAATGTTCTCAAGAAATTATTAATCAATTTTGTTTAAATACTTTAGAATATTTAAAAACCCAAAAATATATATATAAGAAATCAAGTATTCTTATTAGTTTAATTTTAAAAGTAATCAATAATGACAAAATTTTTACAGACGCAATTAATTTATTTAATGAATTGGAGAAAGTTGAGCCTTTTATAGAAGAACCACAATTCTCTGAAAAAATTGAAAGTTTACGAACAAAAAATTTTGGAAACTTTCAAAAAAAAGTCGACACTTTTATTTTATATTATTTAATTACAAAAAATGAAAATGAATTTGAAGAATATGTAAAAGGAAAAGAAAGTTTGGTTGTATCCAATAGTATATTTAATAAATTGCCAGATAAATTTATTGAATCACAAATTCAGAATTGTAAAGAAGAAAAAGATGTTGAAAAAATGCTTTCAAAGTGTAAATCTTATTACATTTTATTTAAAATTTTAAATGAAAACAAACAAATTATTGAGGATAAAATATCATCTAATTTGGATTTTTCAAATTATTCATTTGAAATAACCAACAAAATAAATGAACTAAATGATATAATAAAAAATTTTTTTAATATCAGAGATGATTTCAATTCAAAAATTGTTTTTAAAGAGGATTTTTTTATTGATTTTGTAAATAAATATAAAAATGAAGAAAAAGGGTTAGAGTTATTAAGAAATATGGTAAGACTTATTAATGATAAAAACTTTTCTAAAAATGAATCCTCAAATTTGGAAATGAAATTAAATGCAGCTGTTTCTGAAATTTTAAAAAAAGAATTAGATAATATTAAATATGAAAATAAAGATTTAATTTCTCACTTAAAAAATGATATTTGCTCTAAAAATGAATTAAAAGGAAGAATAACATTCACTTTTCATCAATATTTAAATTTAAAAACCATTACAGAAGAAGAAATTAAGAATTATAAAGATTTAAATATTTCTGATTTTTATTCTAAAGAAAGCCCCCAAACAAAAATTATTGATTTTTGTAAAGAATTAGATTTTCCTGAAATATCAAATCTTATTTCAATTATTGATAAAAATACTTTACAAAATAATAAAGACTATTTAATATCACAATATATAAATTTTATTACAGAACAAGATGAAAACAAATTAAAGCATAATATTGAAAATATTGGAAAAATTTTCAAAATATTTACTGAAAATGATTTATTCAAATATTTAATAAAAGAATTTGAAAATAAAATCAAGGTCAAAATAAAATATATTATATTTAATTATTTACTTGAACAAAATATAAACGAAGAATCAAAAAATTATATATCTTCTTATCTTCTCAAAGAAAAATTAATCAATAAAAATAATATTGATAAAATATTAAATGTCAGTGACACTTCTATTATTAAAGATTTAAATTTCAAAGAATATTTATTGTCTTTTGATAAAATTTTTGATTCAAATCAAGATTTGTCAATTATAATTTTGAATAAAATAAAAGAATTAAAAATATTGGAAGCTCAAGAATATAGTAAGACCTTTTATATTATAAAAACCAAAGAAAATATAAATAATTTAAAAGAAAAGGTTTTGCAATTCAAAATAAATTTAAAAGAAATGAATAAAATTACAGGGTTAGATAAAAATGAATTTAAATCAAAATTAAAGATTTTTTTATCAAATGAAGATTCTGAAAAGTATGGAGAATCTATAATTAAAAAGATAAATTTTTTTTATCAATTAATAAAAGATATTGAAAATATTTTAGGATTTTTAAGAGATTTTTTTTTTTCCGAAGAACTAAAACAATTTAATAAATTATTAGATAATCTTCAAAATAACAGTGAATTATGTGATTATGAATCAAAATATCAAGAAGCTAACGAATTAAAATTAAAATTTTTTTCCGATATGAAAGAAGAAATGGGAAAATTAATTGAATCTAAATATTTTAGATTTTTATATGAAAAAAATAAAAACTATGAATTTGAAAAAAAAGTCAATTCCTTCAATGAAACAAGGGACAAATTTAAAAAAGATTGGGAAATAATTTTTAATAAAAATCCAAAAAATGAATCATCTAAAGATAAAAATTTATCTGTAAACATTAAAAAAAATTTCGTTAAATCTAAGTGCTTTGATAGTATAAGCGCAATCAAAGAAGAAATATATTTAATAAAAGATATTTATTATTCAAATTTTGAACAAAAAAATATTGATTTAATTTTATCAGAATTATTTTTTTATTATGATGAGACACAAATTAAAGAAAATGTTGATTCCCTTTTGAGATTTATAAATATTTTTTCTTTGGGACAAACAGAAGTGAGTGATTCTTTGAAAATATTAAAAAATGAATTTGAAAAAAAAGATTATGATTTTTCTAAAATTCAAGAACAAAAAGAAATAATAGAAAAAGTAATAAATCTCTCGAATAATCATTATATAGAAATAATATCAATATTAATGAAAGAGGATGCTACTTTATTTAAATTTTTTTCAAACAAAAAAGATAATACTATTGAAGCAATAAGTGAATATATAGATCCAATTGATAATCCCACAATAGGTGTTGAAGATATAAATCAAATGTATTATTTGATTAAGTTTCTAAATATATGCTTAGGACAAATAGAGAAAACTACTGATAAAGAATATATATTATGGTTTAAAAAAGATTTATTGGATAAAAAATATAAAGATGAGATAAATACATTAGAAACATATTTAAATAATTTATTCCTTAAAATTGAATTTATAAAAGAATTATTTTCAAAAAATTTTGACACAAGTGAATTTTCAAAAAATATAATTAGAAGGATGTTAAAAAATAGTAAAATATTAATAAACTATGAAGAAGATAGTATTATATGTAAAGTTAGAACGATTCAAATTTATAAAAATATAAATCAAGAAAACCAAGAATTAAATTTAGATAAAAACTTTGATGAATATTTAAAAATAAAAGATCAAATTTTATTAACGGAAAAAGAAGAAGAAAAAAATGAAAACAAAAAAGAAAGTTTTGAATTTGTTAATAGTTTTTTATTGATAATTTCCGAATTAGAAATAATACTTGATAAATTTGAAAAAATAATGAATAAAGGATATTTAAAAAAATTAAACTATGAAATTGAAATAAAAGATTCAAACGTAATAAAGATTAATGAAAACAAAGAAACTTCATTAATTCAATTAAAAGAAGAATTATCCCAAATTGAAACAAATCAAAAAGAAATTATTAAAAAATATTATTTTGAATCTCCTAATTTAAGATTTTTAACTGGGAAACAAATAATTACTATTTTTGAATATTTAAATAAAGAGAAAGAAAACATAAATTCTATATTCAATTATCTTTTAATAGAAAACAAAAATTTAGAATATAAATTTCCAGAAAAAAAAAATTATTCAGAATATGAATATATGTTTAAAAGTGTTGATATATATTTAGAAGAAGTCTTTAAAAAAAATAAAAAAACAGAAGAATTATTTAATAATTATAAAATTAAAAAAGATGGTTACAAAGATATTTGGAGTTTAAAAACAGATTATTTAACATATGAAATTGATTCACTAATAGCATATTTTTTTTTAACTGACATAATTCCTTCTCCATTAACAACATTAATATGCACAAATGAAACAAAAGAAGAAGAAATAATCTCTTTCTTATATAGAAGTTTATTATGTGATTCAAATTCATTATTTTTATTGGTTAAACCTGATGAATTAAATTATGAATTATCAGAAATATTTATGTCAACAATAATTGAATTGTTTGAATTAAGAAACAAAAAAAATAAAAATAATTCTTGCTTATTAATTATATATACGAAAAATGATAATGAATTAATAAAAGAAATTAAAGAAAAAGATTTTCATCATTCATTTGTTTTCGATAATAAGTCTAAAAATTTTAACTTTAAAGATAAAACAAATATTAGTGTCACAAGTTCCACAGCATCTGGAGTTGGGAAATCAAAAACAATATATTTAAATTTTTATGAGAATTATAAATTAAAAAATTATGAATACATTTATTTCCCAATTGGAGGTGAAATAAGATCAAATAGAATAATTAATAGATTACTTTTAATAAAGGATTCAAAAATATTTTTACATATTGATATTTCTGATACCCCAGAAGAAACAAAAGCAATATTAAGAGATTTCCTGTTTGAAATTTTAATATTTAAATTTTATTCAAAGAACGAAAATATTTTTTGTTATAAAGAAAATAATTATATAATTCAAATTGAAGTTTCAATTGGATTTAAAAATATTTATCAAGATTTTCCTATATTAAAATTATTTAATAAAAATTTAATTGATAAAGTACAGATTGATCAAATGATAGTTTCTGAACAATCAAAAAGTAATATCCAAATCGTTGCTAATTATTTGAACTTAATTAAATTAAAAAAAATCAGAAAAGAAAATGTTTTTATATTTATGAAAAATATTTGTGAATTTATTCTAGAAGATGAAATAAATTATACAAAAATTGATGACAGTTATATTGGACATTTAAAAGATGAAATAAGAGAAATGAAAGATAAAAATGAAATTGAACGAAAAAAAAGATTTTTAGAAAAAATTGAAAAACAATACTTAAAAAATCCTCTTAAAGCACTTCCTAGAAATGAAGTAATTAAATTATTAAATGATTTATTTGAAGGAAAAGGAGATAAACACTTTACATATTATCAATTAAATTCATTTATTAATATTTTAGCTTACCAATTTAAGTATTTTGGGGCCAATTTTTCTTTGACTGCTGGAAATTTATTTCAATTTGGTGATATAAGAACTTATATTGTTAACTCTTTAATTGATTTTGCAAGGAATTGTTCTAAAAGTGCCTATGAACATATTATTAAAGAACAATTAACTGCAGAAGTAGATCCAGATAAAATAAATGATAAAGTGGAGGAAGAAAGAAATAATTTATTAACTAAGAAAATAATATCTTTTGATGAAATTTTAGATAATTCAAGTATTATTTTTATGAATGAAGATATTAATTCAATAACATTTATTCCCAAAAATAATATTAACGAAATAGAATTAAGAGGAATAAGAATAATATTAAACAATTTAAGTGCGAATTCAGAAGGAATAAAAGATTTTAAAAAAATGAATAATGATGAATTTTTAAATGAGATTTATAAAGTATTAAATTTAGAACCAAATATTTTAATTCAAAAATATATAAAAGAAATGATCGGTCATTATGTTTTCACAAAAGATAATTTTATAAAATTTTTATTAATTTTATTAAGGATAAGAGCTAAAATTCCAATAATAATGATGGGTGAAACAGGATGTGGGAAAACTTCTTTGATAAAAATTTTAGCCACTTTAAAATTTCGAGGTGATATTGGTCAATTATTAATTTTAAATATACATGCAGGAATAGGGAATAAAGAAATAATAGAATGGATAAAAAAAAATGAACTTTTAAAAATTCAAAAAACTGATAATATAAAGGAAACTTGGGTTTTTTTAGATGAAATAAATACATGTAATTCAATGGGATTAATTAATGAAATGTTATGTAAACATTCAATAGAAGGTGAAGAAATAAAAGATAATGTTGTTTTTATTTCAGCTTGTAATCCATATAGAATTCCAGAAAAAAAAATCGAGCCTGATGGTTTAGTACACTTCAAAAGTAAAAGAAGAAATCTTGTTTATTCTGTTAATCCTTTACCTAATTCTTTAATAAATTTTGTTTTTGATTTTGGAAATTTAAAAAAAGAAGATGAAAAAAAATATATACATGAAATGATTAAAGAAGTTACAATAAAAAATTTAAAAGAAAATAATAAACCTAAGGATATAGAATTATTGACAGATATGATTTTTCAATCCCATGAATTTATAAGAAATATATATGATAGATCATCAATTAGTTTAAGAGATTCAAATAGATTTACTGTTTTATTAGAATGGTTTTATAATAAAAAAAAAGAAGGAATTTTTGAAACAATTGAAAAATATCCAATAGATGATTTTATATATTCTGCCTTATTATCTATTTATTTATGTTATTATTTAAAAATAAAAGAAAAAAATAATAGAAAAGATTATTGCAAAATAATATCAGGGATGTGTTTTTTAGAAAATCAAGATTTAAATTTTATAGAATTTTGTTCATTAGTAATCAAACAATTATCTACACATTTTAATATTGAAAAAGGAATAGCATTAAATAGAGTACTTCTTGAAAATATTTTTGCAACATTTGTTTGTATTCTCACCAAAATTCCTATATTTTTATGTGGAAAACCAGGATGTAGTAAATCATTAAGTGTTAATATTGTTCTAAATGCATTAATTGGAAATAGATCAAAAGATAAGGTATTTAAATCTTTACCTTCAGTAATTAAAACTAATTATCAAGGTTCTAATACCTGTACTTCTGAAGGAGTAAAAAAAGTTTTTGATAGAACAAGAGAAAAAATTCAAAGAGAACTTGTAAATAATAATAATCAGTTAAAAAATATTTATTTAATATATTTTGATGAAATGGGTTTAGCAGAAATTTCCCCTAATAACCCTTTAAAAGTTATTCATTCTGAATTAGAATATGAAAATAATTTAGATAAAAAAAAAATAGCTTTTGTAGGTGTTTCAAATTGGACTTTAGATGCATCAAAAATGAATAGAGGAATATATTTATCAGTTTCTGAATTAGATGAAGAAGATTTAAAAGAAACAATGAAAGCTATATCTGAATCTTATAATACTGGGTCTATTAATTTATATGAAAAATATAAAGATTTATTTGATGCTCTTTGTTCTACTTATTTAAATTATATTGGTTGGTGTAAAAATGATAAACTATATAAAGATTTTCATGGTACAAGAGATTTTTATAGTTTAATAAAAATATGTTCAAAACAATTAATATTGAAAGAAGAAAAAAAAATAAATTTAAATATAAAGGAAATTGCAATTGAAAGTATTGAAAGAAATTTTGGAGGATTTGATCTTTCAATAAAAAAATTTAAGGAATTTTTTTCAATCAATTATTCTTCTTGTGAAAATAAAAAAAATTATCCTGTTCAAAAATGTATTGAATTAAATATTCAAAACGAAGATAATAGATATTTATTAGTAATATCAAAATCTTCAATAAGTAAATATTTAATCAATTATATTTTAACAAGAATGAAAAAAAAAAATGTATTTTTATCTGGAAGTAAATTTGAGTTAGATTTAATAAATGAAAAATATTCATTATCATTATTAAATAAAATAGAAATATTTATGAAATTTGGAAATGTAATAGTATTAGATAATTTAGAATCAATATATCCTTCATTATATGATTTATTTAACCAATCTTTTCAAATTGTAGCAGGAAAAAAATATTCAAAAATTTCTTTAGGAAATTTAAATGATGTTAAATTTGAAGTAAATAAAGATTTAAGATTTATAATTTTATTAGACCCAGAAGATATTTTTAAACAAGATCCCCCATTTTTAAATAGATTTGAAAAACATATTATTTCATTTGATTATATTCTTGAACCTAAAGAAAATGAATTAGCAACAAATATATTTAATAAATTAAAATCATTAAGTGAACCAAAAAATATTGATAAAAAACAATTAGAAGTAAATTTATCAAAACAATTAATTAATTTTGATTTAGAAGAAATTAAAGGATTAATATATAAATATAAATTAGAAAGGAAAGAAGATAAAGAACTTACTTTTATTGAGTGTTTAGAATATATTTTAGAAATAATTGTTCCAACTTTTTCTCAAGATTTAATTGTTTTTATTAAACATTCTGTTTTCTATTTTAATTATGAAAATTTTTATAGTGAAATTATAAATAATTATAGTAAAGGAAAACATGAAAATTTGAATGAATTTATTAAGAATATGACTTCTCAAAAAAATGTAATATTTACTTTTTCTAGTGTTATTGATAAAATTTTCATGAATGATGAAATTATACAAAATAAAGATTTAACATTTTCTTTAAAGAAAACTTATAAAAAAATTATTGATGAAAAAGACAATGAAAAAATTATAGATTCTATTTTAAAATCATATATGAAATCAACTAATAATTTATTAATATTTCAAATATCATTTGAAAATTTAAAGCATCTTAACCATATTCAATTTTTATTAGATAATTTCATTTTAGAAAATGAAAGTTCTTTAAAAAACAAATATTTTATTATAATTATTCATTTAAAAAGAATTTTACCAAATTTAAATGTAACAAGTCGTTATTTATCTTCATATTCAAATTTAATATCTCATTTATCAAATTATAATCAAATTTTTATAGATAATTTAAAAGGAAAACATGAGAATATTTCTTCCATATTAGAATTAAGTAATAAAGAATTATTTGGTAGAAAAGATTTATACAATATAGAACAAGAATTCGATAAAACTGTATATCCTGCATTTTTAACTATTTGTTATGAAATTGTAAATCAAACAAATGAAATAAATCAAAATAATTATAGGGAAAAAGCATCAAAAGCATTAATAGATAATAAACAATTAAAAAAATTCATCCAAGAAAAAATTATAGATGCAATTGATAAAAATGAAAAAAGTATTTTGATGAGTGTTTTTATTGATAAAAATTTTGTTTATAATGATGTATCTTTTTATTCGATTTTATCAAGATTTATGAAATATTTACAAAAATTTTATCTTATTAAATTTATTATTCAAACTGAAAAGGATTTCATGCTACCCTTTTTATTATTCAAATCTGATGAAGATTTGAATGAAGTTCAAAAAGAATTAAAAATAAAATATTTAGAACAATTAAATTTTTCTGATTTGAAAAATGTTAAGGATGAAATGAATGAAAATAAAGTAACTTCTATATTAAATTTAGGTATTCCTTTATATAAAAATAAATTAGATTATTTTCATAATAATTTAGATTTATATAAAATTGAATATTTAGATACGATTAATAGGATAAGAACATTTGAAGATGAGGAAGAATTTGAGAATAATAATGAAGAAATTGCTCTTAAAATAAAAAGGGAAAAAATCAATCAATGTATTGAAATGTTTAATAATAAAATAGGGAATATTACTGGAAGAATGAAAAATGATTTTATTGATATAAAATTATTTGAAAATATTAAAATAGATTTCAATAACACTGAGTTAATAAAAATGTTAATTCAGGATTATTATATAATTTTTCTTTCTAAAAAATTTATGAAAAGTGATATTCATAAATTTCTTCCTTTTTTAGAATTTATTGTTAATGAAGGAATGAAAAAAATATACCCGAATTATCAACAAGAAAATATAAACACAATGAATAATTATATGAAAATTATATTATTCATTCAATATTTTAATGAATATATTACAATTTTACTTCAAATATTATATGACTTAGACTCAATTGTTGAATTTGATATTTTAATTAAAATTCAAAATTATATTCAAACTTCAGATGACAAAGACAATAAAGAATTATCATTAAATGAAAAAATATTAAATAATATTAAGATCGCAGAACCATTTACCTCTATTTCAAATGGATTATGTAATATAATTATTGAAAATATTGATATGATTCAAGGAGAAAAATCCAAAAAATTTTATGAAATTGGAAATAAAATAGGACTTAATGTTTCAAAAATGAAATATAGTTTAGGTATTAAATGTACTTTAGTTTTAATAATGAGTATAATATTAAAAATTTATGAAATTGTTTCTTTTACTGAACAAGATATTGAAACTCAATTAAAAGAATATTCATTAATTTTAAAAGAAGAAAATAATTATATTTCTTTAAATAAAAAAAGAGAAGCTGAAGAATATTTAGAAAAAGAATTTAATTTTTTAAAAAAATTATTAAAATCTCAAATCAAATTATCAAAAGAAGAGCAATATAAAACATGCATTTTTTTTTTATGCAATAAATATAGAGCTTACGATATTTTAGCAGATAAAATATTTCAAATAATATTGGATGACGCAAACAAAGAATTAATTGCTTATTCAAAAACATTATTTTCCTTATTTTTTATTGACCAAGTTGTTGGATTAGTACCTGAAGATAATAATAAAGAACAAGAAGATTTATTTTTAAATTTCATTGATAATCCAGACGAAATTTTAATATTAGATATTATCAATAAAAAATGTATTGAAAATGATAATATTGCTGAGATTTTAATCTCAATTTTTGAAACAAGAATTAATCCTTTTTTTGAAGAAATTAAAAAAAATTCTCTTGATGAATTATCTGAAAAAATTGGTGGTTCTTGTAAAGATTATTTAAATAAATGTCTTTCAATTATTGAGCCTGAAAAAGATGAAGAACCTCCTAAACTACAAAATATTGGTACAATATATTCAATAACTTATATAAAATGTTTTTTAAATTTTTATATTGATTTGCATTTAAATAAAATTGGTATTGAAGGAATTTTAAAATGCAGTAATTATATTACAACTATTTTATTTAGAAAAGACAATCATTTTAGTAATACTTTAAAAATTTATATAATGAAATTGATATACAAATTTTGTAATAAAGATTATAATCGTTATTTACAAGAATGTAAATCTGAAAAATTTAAAGATTATGTAATTAATTTTCCTACAGAAGAAAAAAAAGAACAAATTCTACAATATTCTTTTTTTCCTATTCATAGCTTAGATTCATTTGAAAAAATTTCTAATTTAATTCTTGGAAATGAAAATGATCTTAAAGATAGTATAAAAAATAATAACAAAGAATTTCACTTTATAATTGATAGATTTATAAATTCTTATTTATCACAATTAAAACATCAAAAAGAGGGTAATTTCCAAGTTTTATCTATTTTACAAAATTTATTTGAGGATGAAAATATAATTAATGAAACAGAAAAAAAATTTTATAAATTATTTATTGGAGATAAAACTTTAAATTCACAAATATTTGATAAAATGAATAATGAACAATTTCTAATATTTTTAACTTGTTTTAAATTAATAAGTTTATTCATTCATAACCATGAAGAATCGTTTTATAAATATATAATAGAGTCAAATAATGTTTTAGATTATTTAAAAAAATTGTATATAATAGGAGGAGTTCCGACTCAATCACTTAAAATTAAATCATATATAACAGTAGAAGAAAAATTAAAAAGGGAAAAAAATCCATTCTTAGGACAATATATATGTGAATGTGGATTTAATTATGAAATATCAGGTTGTGGTTACCCTGCCACTATCTCAAAATGTCAAAATTGCCAAAAAAATATTGGTGGTCGTGATCATAATTTAGTTAAAGAAACAGATTTTAGAGTATTTTTAGATGAATCAGAAAGAAATGCATCTTGGAATCGATATAATTTTGGTAAAAGAATAAAAAATAAATTGCTTTCTGAATATAAAGAAGACATTATAAAATTATTGAATATTGATGAAAAAGGATTAATCAAAACTTCTGAAATTTTTGAAAAAATGAATGAAAAAAAAATAAGAGATTTAGATGATTTATCTTTTAATATTCTTAATTTTATTTTTCTATCATCTTTATTTTTTAACTTTTTAGTGAATAAAAAAGATTTAAACAATGAATTAAAAGATTATTTTCCGGATTCAAAAAGTATTTTAGAATATATATATTATAAATATGAAAGGATTTCAAATTATTTGTCAATAAAAAAAATAAAACTAGAGGTTTTCCTTAATTTATTATATGAAAATTTAATAATATTAAATGATAAACCAGTGAAATGTTCGAGTGAACAAGAAAGAAGAGAATTTGAAAAAGAATTTAATAATATTATAAACAAAACAATTGAAGAATCCAGAGATGAACAAAATGAAAAAAAATATTTAGAAAAAAATAATCAAATTGTTAATCTCGATAAAATGCAACTAATTTTAAATGAATTAGAATCTCCTTATTCATATATCAATGAATATGAAAAATTAAATTTCTTTATAATTCCTACATTTTCCTCATTAGAAGATTTAAACAAACAATTTAATAATTTAAATGAAGAAGATAAAATAAAATATCCTATATTAAAAGCATTTTTTGATTTTTATCAAAACAAAATATTAATTAAAATGAAAAAATTATTAGATATTAATCCATTTGAAAATGAATTATTAAATTATTATTCATATACAAATCCTATTACTAGGGAAGAAGCTATTGAAAAAAAAATAAAAAAAGAATTAAAAAGTATCCAAAACAAATATCCTAATAAAAATATTAAAGAGAATTTTAATAGTTTTAAAACAGCATGGAATGAAATATATACTTTAATTACTAAATATAATTGCCAAAGCATAACTCCAATAAAAATAGATGAAGATAAAAGTTTATCTTTTATTTTAGCAGATAATGTTGAAAATTATGGTTTACAAATATCTGGAATGTATTATGAATTTTTAACTGTTCATAATCTTTTTGTAAGTACAATTATTGAAAATATAAAATTAAATAAAGATTCAAAATTCTCATTTTTTATTGATCAATTAGAAAAAAAAATATTAATTCAAAATGTCACTGAAAATGAAATATTTGATTTTTCAAAAATTAAAGCAGAATACTTTTTAGATTTTGAAGAAATAATCAATGAAAATTCTTTTAGAAATATTCCATCTTCAAAAGATAATAAAGTCAATTATATGAAATATAAAGAAATTATTTATAATTTTGAATATATTGAAGAATTATTAGGACAAGGATTATTATTTGGAAAAAAAAAATTTTCAGATGAATTAACATTTATAATATACGATGGAGAAATATTTAATAAAAATTCCTCAATTTTGATTCAATTTATACAAAAATATGAACAAGATAAAAATGGTATTAATGATTCTTTAAAAATGGCATTATTTAAATTACAAAATTCAGAAGGTTTTAATTATAAAGAAGTTTCATTTTCTATTTTAGTCTTAATATTTTATTTATTACAAAAAGAAAAAAAAAATGTATTAATTTCAGATTCAAAGTTAATTGATGAAAATGGTGATATTATAATTAATAACGAAACTTCTTTGAAAAAAGTTGTAGAAAATAAACCTGAATTTATTTCAGTAAATGACAATTTAAAAGAATTATTTCAAAGCCATGAATTCAAAGTTAAACATTTAATGGATGTTTTTGAATATATTGAACTATGGAATTATAATGAAATAATAAAAAATGTTGATAATAAATATAAAGATATAATTGATGAAGAAACAAAAACAAAAATTGATGAATTTTTTAAAGATGATGTTGTTCTAGATAATAAAACAATTAATTAGTTCAATATCAAATCAATCAATTAATATTAGTGAAAAATTAATAACAAAAAATGAATTAGCAAAAGCAACAAGAAAGTTTATATCAAGACATTTAAGTTCAAAAAAAAAATGAAGAAATTCCTCCTGATTCAGATTTATTTAAAAATCTTGAAAGAGATGATTTATGGAAAAAAGACTTTATGAATTCTACCGAATTTGATAGAGATATGGATGAAATTCAATCAAAATTTAAGATTAATGTTGGTCAAGCTGTTAAATTTTATGAATATATTGGTGAAAAAAAAGAATTATTAAAAGAAGGAATTCAACAATTTATTGGTGATAGTGATAATAAGAAAAAAAATAATACAAAGGAACCAAAGAGTTCAAGAAATAAAAAAAGGTCAGTAAAATAATTATATAAAAATATTTAAAGTATTAAAATTAAAATAAATATATTAAATTATAATAAAGTAATTTAATTCTTTGTTATTTTTTTTTAATGATTGTTATTTATTTAATTTAAAATAATTTGTTCTTTTTTTTTCATTATTTTCATATTTCCTTTTTTCTAATTATTATCATTTAAATAAAAACCAAAAAAATGAAATTATATTTAATCACATCCTTTTAAAAAAAATAAAAATTTCTTTAATCCCATAAATTAATAAAAAAAAATAATTTAATTTAAAAAAGCTCAATCAATTAAATTTTATTTTAGACATCTTTTTTATATTTTGGATTAAATCTTTTCCCATCATCCCAATCAAAGAATTTTTTAGGAACTTGAGGTACCATTCCTCCATAATAATCAGCATCTTTTTTAGTAACAACATTATTTCTAAAATCCATATAAGAAAAAATACTTTTTTCAGGATTATTTATATTTTTCTTATCATTAATATCTTTATCAACCCAAACCATAAGTCCTTTAGCTTTTTGTTTAATAGGATAATATTCAACTCTTTTGAAATTTTCATTTAATTTTCCTTTATGATTACTAACCATCCACTTAGGCATAATATTACTACTTTCTTCCATATTAGTAGCTTTAACTTTTTCTAAAGCATGTCTTCTATCTTTATTTTTAGGAGTTACAGTAATCCAATTTTGATATCTTGAAAAAACACTTATAGTATCATTCTTTTTTGCCATTTCTTCTTCAAATTTTTTTATTTTCCAATCAGGACATACATCAAACCATTCGGGAGCATCATTTGAAACTTTTGTCCTTGAATTTGCATCCGGAGTTTCAAATTCTGTTTTAGGTAATATTGATCTTACAAAAACTAATTTATTCTCTTTTAATAATTTTGATTGTTTATCTCCTGTTTCATTTGGATTTTCCCATTTTGATATTTGAGGATTATTCTGATTTAATATATTTGATTTTTGATTTACAAAATCATTTTTAGATAAATTTTGACCTGGTCTTATTGTTGAATAACGATCTGTTGCAAATAATCTTTCTTTTGTTAAATTATATGTTTCTTTATTTTGTAAATTTGTTGGATGTTGAAAATTTTGATGTGATATTTTACTTTCCATTTCTTTTTTGTCATTTAAAGTTGAAAGTTTTTTATAATTATCTTTATATTTATCAAAATTTTGATTTCTTATTGAAAAATAATTTCTGTGAAGTAAATCTTTTGATAGACCTGGATATGAAGTTCTAAAATCATATAATTCATTTGATTTTGGTTGAACTGTCATTTTTCCTAAAGCGTAGAAATCTAATGGACGAAATTGCTTGTATTCTTGTTGAGGCTGTTCAGAATGCAATTGAGATGATGTTTCTGGATTTGACATTTTTTTATATTGGTTATTAAATTTAATTTTTGTTTTTTTATTTATTTATTTATTATGATTATTATTGGTTTATTCAATTATTTAGAATAAGGTTTTTTTGGTTTTTGATTTTATTTTTTTTTTAATTTATTTTATTTAATTTTTTTTTTTGGATTGATGTTGTGAAAATTTTTCTTTTAATGAAAATAAGAATGTACATTGAAATATTTATAATTAAATAGAAAGAGAATCTTTAAATATGAAATTTTAATTATTTTTTTAATCTTTCTTTTATATTAGTAATTTTTTATCATATATTAGCAGTTTTTTTCAAATATTATATATTTTTAAAATAGAAAATAAAAGTATAAAAATATAACAACAGAAATATTCATCAATTTTTGAAATTTTTGAATTGAAAATAAATTGAAGGATTGTAAAAATAAAGAATTTTATATTATTTCCTTTAAATTCTTTTTATTATCATTAAATTAATATTTTTTATTCAAATTTTCTTTTATAAATTCTTTAATTGAATGGTTAAAAATGTAAATAAATAAAGTTCATTGAAAAAATTGAATAAAAACAAGAAAAAATAGGAATTTAAAGTCTTTTTCTTTCTTCTTGCGTTAGAAAAAAAAGTGTAATAAATTATATTCAATAGGATTGATTTAACCGTTTATTATATTATAAAAGTATTGAAAAACATATTATAATTTAATAAATTAACTGTTAATATAAACATCATTTATTATTAAAGCAAAAATCTTTAGGAGTTTAAATAAAACTATTACTTTTTAATTTAGAAAAACAAATATCACTCAAAAAGAAATTTTTTTAATGTCTGAAAAGAGAAAAATCTAAAAAATAAAATAATCTTAAAAATAAATCATAATAAATTTTAATTTTTTCATATTTTAATTACTAAAAATAAGAAAAAAAAAGAGAAATATTTAAAACTTCTTTTTAAAACATCAAAATAAAAAAAAAGGAAAAACTAATAAAAAAATATTAAAAGTTAATAAAAAAAAAATTAATACAATATTAATTAATCAAAATAGATTTTTGATTAGTTAAAAATATCCTTTAATAAATTGATTCAAAAAAGTACATAAAAGTAAAAATAATTTAGATTTTATATAAAAAATAACAGAATTAACTAATGAAATTATCCTTTAAAACAGATAATAAAAATGAAACATTGAATAATTATGAAGAAATAAATAGTAATAAATATATTAGAAATTATTTTTCTTTTCCATTAGAAGTCGATGAATTAAAAAAAGAAAACTTATTTCAAACAGAAAAAACACTTTATGAATTTTTCCCATTCCTAAAAACAAAAAATAATTATGATTATAAAAACCAAGAAAATAACCCAAATATGAGTAATGAGATACAATATGATAATTTTAAAAATAAAAAAAATTCTAAGAAAAAAAAAGAAAAGAAACAAAAATCCAAAATTTTTAAATATTCATCAATTAATAAAAATAAAGAAAATAACATTGAACAATGTAATTATATTAAAAATATAAATCTTGATTTTACAAAAGAATCTCCAAAAATAAATTCAATGAAAGAAAATGAATCAGAAGATACAACATCATTTGCAACTGATAATAATTTATCATCTATTAATAATAATTCTTTTAATGTTAATTCTGTTGATCGATTAGAAAAAAATCAAATATTAATTTCAAAACAAAATAATAGTTTATTTGATTTAATTGAAAATTCTTTTTATGATTTAAATACAAAAAAATATAATGATTTTAATAAATTAAACCTTTCAAAAAATTATAATAATGATAATCTTTTTTTTAATGATTCCGAACAAAGAAAAAAAAAAAATAAAAAAAAGAAAAAAAGAAAAAAAAATAATTCTAATAAAATAAACGATTGTAATATAATTAATAAGAATAACTCTATTAATCAAATGTATTTAAATCAATTTGAGGGGTTAAATACTTATAATAATATCTTTTCTAATTTAAATTCAACGAAAATTAATAATTTTAATATTTATTCAAATAATTTTTATAATAATGATAAACCTGATAAAAAGAATAATTCTTATTTATCAAAATTTTTAAGAGATTCAAATAATAAACAAGATTTAAACTCAAAAAATGAAAATGTTGAAAAAAATATGAAAGAAAAAAAAGAAAAAGATATAACAAAAAATATATTTATATGAGTGATATTTTATCATGTCCTCCAATTAAAATTAATCAAAAATGTACAAAACCTTTTATAATAAATAAACAAGTTAAAAATAAAATTCTTTTAAACATAAAAATAAAAATTCCAAACTCTGATAATTATATAGAAATACCAATAAGAGAAGAAGAAGATCCTGAATTAATTATAGATAATTTAAAATTAGTTTTAAACGAATGTCAAAAGAAAAAACTAATTGAAGATATTAAAAATTCTCTTAAATTTATTATAAATTTTAATAATTTATCTATTGGAAATAATTCTTTAGATATTGTAAATACAATTATAAATAATATTAATTGGAATAATATAGTTTAGTTTTAGATTTGAAGACACTTAGGATTTTTTAATATTTTTTGATTCCATTCATTAAATATTAAAAATGTAAATAAAAAATTATAGGTTAATAAATATTCTATTAATTTCAAAATATTTATAGAAAATATAAACTACTGAATTAATTAGGATATATATGTATACCTAATTTCAGTAGAATATATAATTTACTATATTTATTTATTTTATTTTTAAATATCAAATACTTTGTTATATTTTAATGTAATATTAATATTAAAAGAAATTTTATATAATAATTAATATATTTATTTAATTGTTATTTTTTTCATTTTTCCTTTGTTGTTTCAATTCTTTCTTTAATCTTTTATTTTCATTTTCTGCATTCATATTATAAAATTTTTTAAAATCTTTTGATAATTCATTCCATGCATTTTTACAATTTTTTTCTAAATCTTCTTCATTATTTGCTTTATGCAT
>JAJJLU010004093.1:0-18893 GCA_023807065.1 Isotricha intestinalis
ATAAAATTAGAATAAAAATAAAAATTAAAATTATTAGAAAAATAAAAAAAACAATTAGAATTAATACATGATAATATAAAAGATCATCATATTAATATAAAAATAAATAATAATACAAAAGAAAAAAAAAAAAATATAAAAGATAAAGATAATAATATAAAAGAAAATAATAATAATATAAAAGAAAATAATAATAATATAAAAGAAAATAATAATAATATAAAAGAAAATAATAATAATATAAAAGAAAATAATAAATAATATAAAAGAAAATAATAATAATATAAAAGATAATAATAATAATATAAAAGAAAATAATAATAATATAAAAGATAATAATAATAATATAAAAGAAAATAATAATAATATAAAAGAAAATAATAATAATATAAAAGACAATAATAATGATAATAACATTAGAAAATATACTAACGAAATTATTACTATACAAGGAAATTATATAAAAAAAACTCCAAAAGAAAATAATATTTCACAAGATATTAAATATCAATGTCAAATATATTATAATAAATTAAAAATACCAATGCTATTAAAATCACAACATGATAAAACTGTTCATTTACAAATAGAAATAGAAAATATTTGTCCTTATCAAATTCCCAAAGGTTGTAAATTAATAACAAGAGATGAAAAATGTAATATATTAATTTTAAACCCTGAAATTAATAATAATGAAGTGATTAAAATTAAAGAAAAAAAAAAAATAGATTTAAATTTAAAGTTTAAAGAAAAAAATAAAATTAATATAAATGAAAATTATTTCGAATTTGCGCTTCATTCAGAATCATTTGGATTAATATCAAAATGGGAAAAAATTTATATATTTGTAAAAGATGATTCTGAAAATATAGAAAAAATAAATAAATAAAATATTATTTAAATTAAATTGATTATAATTTCTCTAAACAATAAATTTTATTCTCGTTTTATGATAATTTTTCCTAATTAAAATTTAAACATTTAAATAAAAACATAAATTATTATTTCTTTTTAAATTTATCTTTCCGATCATTTAATATCTTTCAAAAATAATTATTCATAATAAGCTAAATTTATTTCTTTTTTTTAAGGAATAATTTATTGAAAAAGTTATATTTACAATTTTTTTTGAGAAAATTGTTTAATTATTGTTTTCATAATAGAAAGATAAAATTTTACGAATGTCATTTTCTTGTTTATATATATTATTATGGGTGAAAGAATATAAAATTTTATATAGATCATTTAAAGTATTATCATTTTTATTTATTTTTTTATTCAAATATGATATATTTAATATATTTTCTGAGTAATATGGAAAAATTGTTAATTCTAAATTATCTATAATTAATAAATTTGATTGTTTTATTTTTTCATAATCTTTATTTAATATATCTTTCAATGAAGTGATAATTATTCTATTTTCTTTATTATTATTTTTATATAAAAAAATTGAATTTATAAAATCTTTAATTTTACTTAAATTTATTAAATTAATAATTTCTTGTTGATTAAGGGAAGAAATTAATATAATATTATAATCAATTTTAACTTGTTTAAAAAATTCATATAAAAAAGTTCTGAATGTAAATTCTTCATTTTCATAAATATATAAAATATCATCAATATTAAATATAATAGTAAATTTTTTTGAAAATTTCATGTAATTTAAAGAATCATAATTCGAATAAGTATTTCTAGCATTAAAAGGGATATTATCGTTTTTAAAAATTAAATTTTGAAATTGTTCTTTTAATTTTTCATATAAATTAAAATTTTCATGTCCAGATTCAATATTAATTAAATTTAATAAATCTGATAAAATTGATAAAAGATTAAAAGGAGTATTTGAATAATTATTTTGTCGATTTTTAAATATTGTATTTTTATCTAAATTTTCATTAAAACAGTCAATTAAAATAGAAATAATATCTTCAAGATAATATTT
Source organism: Isotricha intestinalis (assembly GCA_023807065.1). Taxonomy (NCBI): domain Eukaryota; phylum Ciliophora; class Litostomatea; order Vestibuliferida; family Isotrichidae; genus Isotricha; species Isotricha intestinalis. The sequence continues at coordinate 1,949 of JAJJLU010004093.1, forward strand.
TATATAATATATATTACTTAATATATCACATTTATAATTTTGATTTATTTTAATATTTGTAAAATAAGATTTAAAAAGTTTCATACATCTTTTTTTTGAAAAATTGTTATTCGAATTTTCATCAAAGTAAATTAAATATAAATAATTTTCATATATTTTTGTTGTAACTTTTAAAGTAGTATGAATAATTTCGTTTCCTATTTTATCACTTATACTAATTTTATTTATTATATCAATTAAAATTAAATTTATTAATTCATAATTATACATTTTATAAAATTCAGGAAGAAATATATCAACTTTTGTCAAATTGAAATTAATTTTAAAAAAATTTGAAAAAGAAGGTAAAATTCTATATTCAAAAGATTTATTATATTCTTCAAAAGAAAATAAAGATTCAATTAATTTAGAATAAACATTTGTTAAAAGCTTATATAATTTTTGATAATTAATATCTAAAAGTACTTTTTTTTTTTTAATATTTGTATTTATTTCAAAAAAATTATTGGAATTATTATTATTATAATTTAGCAAAGAATTTACAATTGTTTTATCAGAAATATTAGATTCATTAAAATTTAATTTTTTATTTTCAACTAAATTTTCTTCTTTCAAATTTAATTTATAATCAGTTGATTTTTCATTTATATTATTATTATTATCATTAATATTTTCTTTAGAAATATCTAATTTATTTATATTTTTTTTTATATTTGTTCTAGAACTTAAAAATTCAGCAAAATTTTCTATTTTTTTTCTTTCATTTTTAATAGGTGTTTTGAAATTAGAAAAATTTAATTCCATTTAAAAAAATTATATAAACAATAAAATTTAACAAAAATAATATTATTTCTTAACGACATTTTATTACAAAAAATTTGAAAAAATAATAATAAAAAAATAAAATTAAATGACTCAAAGAATAACATTAAATAAACCTCTTTTATCAACATATTTGTCAAATACAAACGTTCCAGAAATAAATAAAAGAATAAGTTCAACTCAATATTCTTCTTTAATTAATTCATCATCAAGAAATGAAAAATTAAATTTTTTAGATTATAAAAAAAATTCAATAGAAATAAAAAAACTAAGAACAAATTCAGTAAATTTTATTTTAAGTTCAACAACTTTTAAATCTCAAGATTTTTTAAGTAATAGTAATTCTCAAAAAAGTATATATTCTCCTCAAAAAAAAAATAATAATAAAAAACTTATGTTTTCCCCTTTAAATAAAATAAATTATATAGAAAGAAAAAAAATTAGATCTATGACAAATATAAAAAGTGAAAATCCTTTTTTAAATGAAAATAATGGAGTAAATTTTAAATTATTTAATGATGAAAAAATAAATGAAAAAATAGGAATAAAAAGAAATAAAAATTTATCTTTATTAACAAAAAATATTTATACTTTAATTCCAAATAAAGTTAAATTTTCTTTAGAAAGTAAAAATATTAAATTAAATAATTTAACTGATTTATTTAAAAAAGATAAAACAAAAATATCTTCCTTAAAATATTCAATAAAAACTTTAAGACATATAACAATAATAAATAAAATAAATAGACAAAAAGAAAATTTTTATAAAAAGTTTTTACAAATAAAAGGAAATAAATATTTAAAAAGATTAATAAGATTAAAAATATTAAAAATATTATGGGAACAAAATGCACTTTTAATGGAACAATTAATAATATTTTATCATCTTTCAAAATGGTTTTTTATAGAAAATAATTTTTGGAGTCAAAAAAAATTTCAAGAATTTACAAAAATATCAAATTTAAGAGCAGATGATGATTTTATTAATCAATTATTTCTTATTTTTTCTTTTGAAAATAAAAATGAAAAAATTAATATTATTGAAGTTTTATGTTATTTTATTTTAACTACAAATAAAACAAATCAAGAAAAAATTAAAGAAATTATTCAATTAATTCAAGATACAGAAAAGGAAAAAATTAAAAATAAAAATTTAATTTCTGTTCAAAGATTCATTAATTTTTTTCATCCAATATTTAATTCTTATTTTAATTCTAATTCAATCATTCATTTTCATAAAAAATTAAAAGGAAAATATGATAAAGAATTATTAAATAAAAATATTTTATTAAATGAAATTTATGATTTTCAAACAATAGAAAACGGAATTCAAGTTTTTTATGATTTATATATTAATATTGATAAAAATTTAAATAAAGAATTTCAAAATTTATTAAGTGTGTATAATCAAAAAGCTTTAAATTTTTTTGATATAAATAAAATTGGCGATAATTATTATTTATATAAATTACTGGATAAAATTCTTGATTCAATGATTGAAAAAAATACAATTATGAATAATTTAAAAAAAGAAAAATAATCTTTCTCAAATCGAAAAAAATCTAAACAATTTAATTTGTTTTTAAATTATTAAAATTTTATATTTATATTTTTCAAGTTTTATTTATTATAAAATATAATAAATATTTTTGAATAGAATATTTTCTAATTATTTAACATATTTATATATATTATATTATTAATTATGTTTTAATTATTTAATTAAAATAAATTTTAATACTATATTTTCTTTTAATTAAGAAAAATTCCATATTTTAATAGTTTTATCACAAGAACAAGAAGCAATAATATTATCATTTAATTTAATAATATCATTAATATCATTATCATGAATACTTAAAATCATTTTAATACAAGAAAAATTATCTTTTCTATAAATTCTAACATCATCACTTCTTCCAATAGTTAAAAAAATATTTTTATGATTTAAAACTAAAATTCCAAAACAATCAAATTGATTATCAATAACATAAATAATTTGTTTTTCACTAATAGAAATAACTTTCATTAAATGATCATAATTTCCTCCAACAATAATTTTATCATCATCAATAATATCTAAAGTATTATTTTTTAAACATTTAACATCATTAAAATATTTTATACAATTTAAATTATTTAAATTCCATAATTTTGTTCCATCTAAACCAGAAGAAACTAATAAATTTTTTTTTTCTAATAATAAAATACTTTCAACTGAATCATTATGAGTTAAAATTGAAATAAATTGATACTTAATATTATTTTTATTTTTTTCCCAAATTTTAACTGTTTTATCAGAAGAACAAGAAATAATTTTATTATCAAATAAAGAATAAATAACTTTATTAATTCTTGATTTATGACAATTTAAAATAACTTCATTTAAAATAAATTTATTATTGTTTTTTATCCAAATTTTAATATTACAATCAGTAGAACAAGTAATAAAATTGTTTTCATCTTTAATATCAACAAAAAAAATTCCATCATCATGAGCGTTAGATATTATTTGAATAATATTAAAAGTTTTATCCCAAATTTTAATTGATCTATCCCAAGAAATAGAAATAAAATTTCCAGAAGGAAAAATTCCTAAAGATGAAACTCCTAAATTATGTGCGTTTATTGTTTTTATATTTATCAAATTTAAAGATGATAATTGTAAATTTTTTTCTATATTTGATTTATTTATTTTAGAAATTGTGAACTTTAATTCGTTTATTTTCTCTGAATGTGTTATTAATGTTAATATACAATTATTTTCTTTTTCTTGTAATTTAAATTGATCTTGTTTTATTAATATATCTAATATTTCTATTATGTTTTTTATTGAGTTTGATAATGAAAAAAATTTATGCTTTCGAAAATAACTTAAAAAAAATTTAGATTCATATTTATTCATTTCGTTTTTTTCTAAGTGAATTGTTATTGAATTTTCTTCAGGAATAAAATTTATTTTCCATTGTTGATTATTATATGTTATTGTTTTTTCTAATATCACTGAATTATAAAATGATATCATATTTATATAAATAAATTTTTTTTTATTTTTATTAAATTTAAAAAGAAATAATTGAAATGAAATGGGTGATCATTTAATACAAGATTAATTAATTATAAAATGAACTAATTATTTATTGTATGAAGTTTAATTTAAAATTGGAGATTTAAATTTATACTTGGAGTTGGAGTTAATTTTTACATAATAATTTTTATTTTTGGATTATTGATAATCATTTTGAATAAATAATATGAACTTCAAATAATTATAAAAAATATTAACTTTAAATATTATTTAATATAATAAATGTTAAATATTATCAGAAAACAAAAGAAAAAATAATACCAAAATTTTGAAATATGTTTCAATCCATCATTCAAAGCATAAAAAAGACTATTTAACATAAAAAAAATTAAAAAAGCCTTTAAAAATCAAAAAAGAGAAATGAACGCTTAAAACAATAACAAAAACTCCGAATGACAAGCATATAAAAAAATATATATATATATAAAACACAAAAATTAAAATTAAAATAAAAAAAAATAAAAATGAAATTAATTTTCTTTTTCCTTTTAGGAATAATAACATCAAAAACAATTAAATCAAAAGATCTTTCCCTAGCATTATCTCAATCATCGCCTGGTGACACAATCGAGCTTCTCACAGGAACATATTCCAACACACCATATTCAGTCCCAAGTGGAACAACCTCAAACCCAATTACTCTTCGAGCAGCTCAAGGAGCCTCAGTGACATTCACAGGTTCATCCTCTAACTGTATCTTCCACTTCTCTAACATAAAGAACTTTCACATTGAAGGACCTTTCGAATTAAAAAATGCTTTATGTGGAATTAAAGCAATGGATGTTTCCAATGTGAAAATATCCAATTTGAAAATACATGATACTCAACAACATGGTATTGTCATTTCAGGAGAAAATAATGAAGTTTCATATAATGAAATATATAATTGTGTATTGGAAAATAAATATGTTGGAAAAACAAAAGAATATGGATGGAGTCAATGTGTAGCAGCATGGGGAAAGAATTATAATAATCTGTTTTCAAAAGGAATATTATTTAAAAATAATAAAATATATAATGCATATGGTGAAGGATTAGATTTTTTAAAATGTGATAATTGTTCATCAATAAGTAATGAAATAACAAATGGTTTTTCAATGAATATATATTTAGATGCATCAAGAAATATAATATTAGATAAAAATATATTAAGAGTAACATCAGATGAATATGATACTAAATGGGGTTCAGCATGTGGAATAGGATTAGCATCAGAAAGTGGGAATGAATATAATATTGATAATGTATTAATTACAAATAATATTATCATTGGAACTAGAATGGCAATTTATTTTTTCCAAATTGGAAGAGGAGGTTATAATAAAATTAAAATATTACATAATACAATGTGGAATGTTGGTACTACAACTTTATGGTTTAAACAACCTGATAATAATCCTATTGATTGTGAATTGAAAAATAATTTAATTTATATTGAAAATTGGATTGCAGATTTTTTACCTAAATCAAGTTGGAAAATAGGAAATAATTATTATTATAATGTTTACAATGTTCCAGATAAATATTATGATACAGAAGGAGGATCAAAAGCAGCAAAAAATACAAATTTAAATGATATATTTAATAATAATGGTAATTGTAATTATTATGATAAAAATATAGATATTAATTGTTTAAGACCAAAAAGTAAATATCAAGATGATTGGTTTAATTTATATAAAACAGGAAGTGCATCATCAACAATAGTAAATGATGATTTTTTTGGATGTGAAAGATCAAATAAAAATCCTTCAATTGGAGCATTAGAATATTCAAAAGGATGTTCTGAAGAAAAAGAAGAAGAAGGTGAAAGTGATTTGATCATAAAGTTTAAAATTAATTATTGTACTAATAATAATGATATTATTAAATTAACTGGAAGTTCTTTTGGAAAATGGAGTTCTAAAGATGCTTTAATAATGAAAAATGAAGGAAATTGTAATTGGAGTGTTACCATTGAAAACATTCCTACTTTATTCAAATATAAATTTGTTGTTTGTAATGGAAATAATATTAAAATTTGGGAAAGTGGAAATTCTAATAGAATTTTTGATTTAAGTAGTCTTAAAAGAAGTGTTGCTAATAATAAAAGTGGAATTTATCAAAATTGTCAATTTGAAAAAAATGGAAATTTAGTTGTTTTAAATTGTATTTGGAATAAAATTTAAATTAGTTTTTTGTAATTTTTTTCTTTGGGTTTTTTAATTATTTTTTGAAAATTTTATTTATATATTTCTTTATAAATTATTTTTTTTTTTTTTTTTGGAAATATATTTTTTTGTTATATATTCTTTTTATTTATAAAAATATAATTTTATTGAGAATTTTTTATTTCAAAATTTGAAAGGAAATTAATAAACTCTTTAAAATTAAAATTATTTGAATCTTGAATTAAATTATTTTTCATTTGTTGTAAAATTTGAATATTTTGATCTTCGATATTTTCTTTTAATAATTTATCAATTATTTCAAATGAAATCTCTTTTAATTCATTTTTGGTATTTATTAAAAATTCATTATTCATATTTTTATTGTTATGATATTTTTTATCTAAGTTTTTAATTGTTTCAAATTGATCTTTGAATTCTTCTTTATTTTCAATTGTTGATTTAATATTATAAATTTTTTTTGATATTTCGTTTTTTTCTTCAATAAAAATATCATAAACTAAATCATAAGATTTATGATTTTTCAATATTTTATATATTTTTTTTTTAAATTTATTTTCTTCTTTTTCATTTTTATAAATTCCTCCTTGAATAACATTAATTGTTGCTTTTAATATATTATTATTAAATGTAATATGTGGTTCAATTATTTTTTGAGCTTCATCAATTTTAACATTGAAATAAATATAATTTTCATTTTCTATTATCTCTACATTATCTTGATAAATTTTGAATAAATCAATTTCATATTCAACTAATATTAAATTATTTAAATACTTATTAATATTATTATTATTTTCATTATCATAAAAAAATTGAATATGAATAATTTTTTTTCTTTTATTAAAGAATTTTAAATTAAGTTGAATTTTAATTTTTATTTCATTTTCATGAATAAATCCAATATCAATTAAATTAAATTTTTCATTATTTGTATTTTCATCAATAATAATATAGCAAATTCTATAATAATTATAATGAATAAAATATTGAAAAAGTTCAATAGGTAATTTTCCTTTAATATAATAACCTAAAATAGAAGAACCAACACTAGTACATTCATCAATTAATAAACTTTTAGAAATAGAAATCTTTTTATCTTCTATTATTTTTTGTAATATTGGAGTTCTCATTAATTCACCTGCAATTTCTACACAATCAATGGTAATATTATTTTTAGAGGCATATAAAATTACATTATTTAAATATTCATTTATTTCTTCTATATAATCTTTTATTAATTCTTCAAATTGTTCTTTTGTTAATCTTACTTCTAAATCTAAATTTTTATAAAATGAATCTACTTTAATCATTGATTCTGTATTTACTGTTAATTGAATTCTTGCTTTTTTTATTGCTTCAATTAATCTAAATTTCATTTTTAAATATTTTGAAGACAAATTAATTTCATTTATACTAACATTATTATTTGCAATAAATTCATTTATACAATATTTAAATATTAATTCATCAAAATTTCTTCCTCCTACATTTGTTAAAGTTGAAACATATAAAACTTTAAATTCATTATATTTAAATTTAGATAATATAAAAGAAGTTTTGGAATGACCTGAATCAATGAATAATATAAATTTAGTAATTGTTTTATCAACTTTATTTGTATCATATACAAAATTATCTATATATTTAGTATAACCATAATACATTGTTATTGCACTTGATTCATTAAATATATTTACTTCATTCATATTTAAAGATTGACACATTAATTTAATTAAATCTTTTTGATAACTTGTATAATAATCCGGAACACTAATATTAGTAGAAGAATATTTATAATTTTCAGTTTTAAAATAATATTTATTTATTAAAATAAGAAAATCTGTAATTATAGTTTCAACATTAATTTCTTTTAACCCATCTGAATCTTTATAATTAAATTTATATTCATTATTATTATTAAAAAAAGAGTAAATTATTTCATCTTTATAAATTTCAATGTTATTATTAAAACCAATTAATCTTGATAAATTATTATAAGAAGAATCTAAATTTTGTGATAAAGAAGAAAAAGAATTTTCACCAAATAATCTATGAGTTTTAGTATAACATAATATTGAAGGAATAATTCTAGAAGAATTATTCATTAAGAGAACATTAAAAATACATTTACCATTTATTTTAGAAAAAATAGAATAAACTGTTTTAAAAGAACCTATATTTATTCCTAAACTGCTAAATTCATTATTATCATTAATTGAAAATTTAAATTCTGAATTTGTGAAAACAATATTACTTGTTATTGAATCATCGTTTTCTTTTTTTATAGATATACTTTTCATTTCATTATTATCTTCTAATTTATTAGAATTTATATCATTAAAATCATTTGAATTTTCTTTTTCGTTATTTTCTTTTTTATCATCATTTGAAATAGCTATATTCATTTTTTCATTATTTTTATACTTTTTATATTTATTTTGTTTTTCATCAGTATCTTTATTATTTTCATTTTCTTTATATAAAGAATTATTGTCCTCAACTTCATTTTTAAGCTCGTAAGAATGGCTTTCGCTACAACACTTTCCACAAAATCTTGGTTTATGATTGATAATTATTTCATCTTCATTTTGCTCTTCTTTAGAAATAAAACATCCCATTTATTTAAATTTTTTTTAAAAATATAAATTAATTCATTTTCTAATTTAAATTAATTTATGGATAATAAATATTGTAATTTAAATTTATAAATTTTTTTTCTTTAAGATAATTAATTGCAATATTCGAATTGTTGAATTAAAAATTGATTTTATTTAATCTTAATAAACTTAATAAATTACAAAACAATAATAAAAAAAAATAAAAACCAAAAAATGTATTCTGAAAAATAATATATTAAAAAATGAATTACATAAAAATAATTTTAACCGGAGATACAGAAGTAGGAAAAACAAACTTTCTTATTCAATTTATAGATAATAAATTTCAAGAAAAATTTATTCCAACAATAGGAATTGATTTAAAAGTAAAAAATATAAAAATTAATGAAAAAATATATAAATTTCAAATTTTAGATATTTCGGGAAATAATAGATTTAAAGGAATAGAAAAAAAATTTTATGAAAATATTAATTTTGTTTTTTTAATATATGATATAACAAAAAAAAATACTTTTGAATCAATTAAAAATTATTGGTATGAAACTTCAAAAAAAAATGGAAATAAAGAAATTAAATTTATTGTTATTGGAAATAAAAATGATTTAAAAGAAAAAAGACAAATTTCTTTTGAAGAAGGAAAAAAGTATTCAATGTCAATAAATGCATTTTTTTTTGAATTAAACACTAAATATTTAAATAAAGAGATAAATGAAATATTTATATTTATAGCATTGTATAATAATGAACTAAGTGAAATAAGAACAAATTTTATAAAATTAAAAAAAGAAGGGAAAAAAATTGAAGAAATAAAGAATCAAAATTTTAAATATGAAGGAATAATAATAAATAAAAAAAAGGAAGAATATGGAATAATAAATTATAATAACGGAGAAAAATTTATAGGTCAATTTAAAAATGATAAAAAAGAAGGAGAAGGAACAATAATAAATATAAATTATGATATAATAAAAAGTAATTGGAAAAAAGATATAAGTGTAAACTTTGGTATTATTCTATATAGAAATGGTAGTATATATATAGGAAATTTTATTAATACAAATAATAATATTTATTTAAAAGAAGGATTAGGAATAATAAAATATATAAATGGAGATAAATTTGAAGGAGAATTTAAAAATGATTTAAAAGAAGGAAAAGGTAAATTATATATGAAAGATAAAATAATAATTGGATTTTGGCTAAATGATAAAATGACAAATAATGGAATAATAAATTATAATAATGGAGATTATTATGAAGGTAATATTATTAATAATAAAAGAGAAGGAGAAGGAATAATAAAATATAATAATGGAAATATATTTAAAGGTTCTTTTATAAATGATATAATAAATGGAAAAGGAAAATTATATAATGAACAATATACTTATGAAGGAGATTTTAATAATAATAAAAAAAATGGAATTGGAAGAATTACTTTTAATAATAATGAATTTTATGAAGGTGAGTTTATTAATGATAAAATGGAAGGAAAAGGAATTTATTTTTTTAAAAATAAAAGAATTTTTCATGGAAGTTTTATTAACAATTTACCTGATAAAGGAAAATTATTATTTTCTCATTCAGATAATGTTTATGAAGGACAAATTGATAAAAATGGTTTAAGAAAAGGAGAAGGAAAAATAATTTATACAAATAAAAAAAATATTATTTATATGGGAAATTGGGTTGATGATAAAAAAAAAGGAAAAGGAATTTTATTTTATAGTGAAAGAGATTATAATATAATTATTCAAAATAAAAAATTAATTGAAGAATTTCCAATTAATATATTTAAATTAAATTTCACTCATTCTTTTTATTATGGAAATTTTGATAATAACTTAAAAAACGATTATGGAATTTTATTTACTTATAAAAATGAAAAAAATCCTTTTTATAATAAAACTATTTATGTTGGAAATTTTAAAAATGATATTAAATTCCAAAGAGGATATTTATTTTTTAAGGATGGAAGTTTTTTTAAAGGTTATTTTAATGATAATATTGATAATGAAAAAGAAGGTACTTTCTATTTAAATGATAATATTCAATTTACCAGAAAAAATTTTTATGACTGGGAAAATTTTATAAGATCTAAAAAACAAGTTTTTAGAAATATTAAAAAAAATCCTAGTAAAAAATGTCAAACTAGGTGAATAAATTGTTTTATATATTATTTAATTATATTTAATTATAATAATTAAATTAAATAAAATGAAATTAATTTTTATTTGTTCTTTTTAAAAGAAAAAAAATTAGAATTTTATTTGATTAAATAATATATCTTTTAAATAAAAAAAAAATATTTATTGATATATAAAATTATTACTTTTTAAATTGAAAAAAGTATTGTAAATCTTTTAAAAAAAGAATAGATTTAATTTAAATAGATTATATAAAAAATAAATGCAAATCAAAAATTAAAACTAATAAAAAAATCAAAAAAAAATATAAAAATTATTTACTTTTATTTTTTTCCATAATCATAGCTTCTAATCTAAATTCTTTTTTAGCTTTATCACTAGCTAAATCAAAAGGAGTTTTTCCTTCATTATTCTTAATTAATAAATTAGCATTATTATCTAATAAAATTTCAATAATATCCAAATTATTTTCAATCATTGCAATATGTAAAGCAGTATCGCCAAATTTATTTTGATAATCAATATCAATCTTTTTATTTAAAAAATACTTAACAAAATCAATTAAATTTTTTTTAACTGCAATTTGTAAATTATTATTTCCATTTTCATCATTTAATCTATTTAGAGTAATTAAATATTTTTTTTTTTCTTCATCTTTTAAAATATCTTCTTCATAATAATTATAATTTTTAATTGGTCCTCCAGAATAATTAAAAAAACATTTTCTTTTTATTTCAGGTGTTATTTTAATAGTAAATTCTTTACCTTGAGAATTTTTTATTATTTTATTTATTCTAAATTTTTTTTCTTTTTTATAATAATTTTGATTTTCACTTTCATTAAAACTATTATTATTACTAACATTTGAATAATTTAAACTTTTATTATTATCTTCTCTTTCTCTTAAAAAAACAGAATTATGATATAATCTAGAATAAACATTTTTTATATTTAATTTAATATTAGGTAATTTAAATTTATCTTTTTTTAATATTCTATCACTCATACATTTATTTAATGTTCTTGAAAAATTTTTTCTTCTTTTTTCATTCATTGATTCATAATATTTTTCTATTTGTTCATTATTTGAATTTATTAAATTTTGTCTAAAAACTCTATTTTTTTCTTTTAAAAATTTCCATTTTTTATTTTTTTCATTTTTAAACTCATTTATATTTTTTTTTATTTTTTCTAACATAAATGCTTTTTCTCTTTTAAAATATAATGAACTTGTTGTAGGCTCTTCTACACTTTTATTTAATTTACTATTAATTTTTTTTTTCTTTTCTTTTACTTTTTTCCTTTCTGTTTTTTTATTATATTTATTTGCTACTGATGAATATAAGACTTTATTTATTTTTATATTTAAATCATCTATAAAATTTAATAAATTTTTATTAGGAATTTTTGATATGCTTTTAAAAGATATTGGTCTTATTTTCTTTAATAAGTAATTATCATCATCTTCTAATAATTGCTTTTCAAATTCAGATAAATTTTTATTTTCGTTTAAATAAGGTTCTATATTTAATCTCAATTCTGTTTTTTATTTATTTTTTTTTTTTTTTATTTATTAAAGAATTATTGAATAATTTATAATTTTTTTTATATTTAAAAAAAAATAAATTAACGTAAAAATACATATTTTATTTTATACAAAATTTTTTAAATCATCATCCATTAAAGAAAAAGCTCTTTTTTTCTTTTTAATATATTTAAAATCAATATTATTTTCATACATTTCATTTTTAATATTTTTATCATTTCCATTATTAAAAAAAGGATTACTATTACTAAAAGGATTTCCATTTAAAACAATTTTTCTTCCTTTTAAATTTTTACTATTTTCAATTTCTAAACTTAACAAATTTTTTCCTTTAATACACATATTATTAAATGAAGAAATATTATTAGAAATATTTTTATTTAAAGTGAAAAAGTTTTTATAAGAGATTTTATTTTTAATATAATCATTTCTACTAAAAAAGGTATTTTCAGTTTTAATAAAAATATTAGGATTTCTAATAATTTCTTTATTTTCTTTTTTATTAATATATAAATTCCAAATTGGAACTTTTTCACTTCCTTCATTAATATAATGATTATCATTATCTCTTAAATTAACAATCCATTTATAATTTTCTTGTGGAAAAGAATTTTGAATTTCTTGAAAATAAAAATTTTCTATTTCTTTTATTGTTCTATATCCTTCATTTTGTTTCATTAATAATTTACTTATTGGTCTTTTTAATTTCTTTGATAATTTTTTTGATAATCTATTTATTTTTATTTCTTCCTTTTTTTTATTTAATAAAACATTATTTTGAAAATTTAATTCATGTTCAATTTCTGTTTTTATTGTTTTATTTAAATTTTCATTTATTTCTTCTGTTAAAATAGGATCAATAAAATTTTTTTTTTTTAATAATCTAATTTTATTCTTTTCTTCTTTTAAATTATCTTCATTAATTTCTTTAAATCTATTATATATACTTTTTAATTCATAATGATCAATTATTCTTTTATTATTTTTTTGATTAAAATTTAAATTTATTTTTGGCATTGTTTTCTTATTATCAATTCTACTACTTTGTCTATTTAAAGTTTTTATTCTAATTATTGATTTTCTATGAGAAAATCTCTTTGAAATTATATTTTTTGAATTTTTTTTCCCTATTATTATTGTATGACCTTTAAATTTATCATTAAAATAATATTCTGGTTCAGAAAAAATTTTCCGAATGTGATTTTTCATTTCTTTATTTTCATTTAAATTTATTTTTTGAAGAATTAATTTTTTTCCTAAACTTGTATCTATTAATTGTATGTTTTTTAGACTTTTCATTTTTTTATTTTTTAAAATTTTTATTTAATAAGTGTTTATTGATTATAATTTAATTATATTTAAGAAAATATGGGATGTGATAATTCAAAATTAGATACTATTAATAAATTTAAAGAAAGAAAAACTTCCAAAAAAAAGAAAAAACATAATAAAAAGAAAATTATTTATAATTCTTCAATTAATAATAATCCATCAAAAGAAAATGTAACTAATTTAAATACTGAAATTAATAACTATCAAACAAATGGTGAGAAAAATTCCATCGAAGATTTTCATATCTTAGAAAAAATAGAAGATAATTTTGAATATAAAACATTTAAATGTTTAAATAAAAAAACTAAGGAATTTCAATTAATTTATGTTATTTATAAAAATGATAATTTTAATTATAATTTAATACATTCTTTTCAAGAATTAAATTATAAGACTTTAATAAATTGCATTGTTTATTTTGAAGATGAATATTTCCATTATATTATAACTGATTATTCTAAATATAATATTTTTGATATTGGTTTGTTTTTCACTGATTTTAATCTTGATAAATTAAAAAAATTAATTAATGATTTTATAAACTGTTTAATTTATTTTCAAAAAAAAAATAAGGGAATAATTCCAATTTCTTCTTTTGATAATTCAAATTTAAAAATTTCTCAAAATGGAAATTTATATTTAGAATATATTGATATATTTAATTTAATATCAGATGAAATAATTGCATATAAATCAATTGAAGAAATATTATTTATTTTTTCTAAAATTTTAATTGTACTTTTTAACGATGAAAAAGAACAAAATAAATTTGATATTTTTTCATACGAAAATTGTTCTAAAAATGATATTTATTATTATTATAAATTTTTATCAGAAGATAAAAGAAACTTTCTTAATGAATTAATTAATTATAACTCAGATATTAATAATTTAGAATCAATTTTAGAAAATCCATTTTTAAAAACAGATGAAAAAGATACCAAAAAAAAAATAGGAAAAAATAAAATATTTAAAACTTTTTATTCAGAATATAATTTATTTAATTCAACATTAAAATACATTCAATTTAAAAATTACTATAATGAAAATTCAGAATATTTTAAAAGCTTATTTGATTCTTTTGAAGGATTAAATGATAATAAAATTAAAGGAAGAGGAATTTCTGCAAATTTTTGGAGTAAATTAAGAAAAAGATATCTTAGTATAGAATTAAATGAATTAGTTTCAGATACTTTAGAATATGATTATGAACATTTAGATTATAATAATTTTATTAGATGTTTATGTAATTTTGATAGTAAAATTTGTAAAAAGAAATTAAAAGCTGATTTTATTTTAGTTTCTAATCAAGAAACTTTTAAAATTAAAATCTATGATTTATTACAAATTTTTTATATTGAAGTTAATGATCATATTAATGAAATAATATCTGAAGTTGATAATGATGAAGATCATTCTCTTTCTTTTAATGAATTTTTATATATAATTTATAAAATATTATAAATTGAAAATATTTAAAATATAAAAATATAGATAATAAACTTAATAAAAAATAAAATTACTTTTTTTAAATAGTTTTTGAAATACTATAATTATATTATATTTTTCTAATTATTTAATTTAAAAATTTATACAATTAAAAATATTGCAAAATATACCTTGGTTACATTGGTAAAGCAGCTGACAATGAAACGATTCAGGTTTCCGGAAAGAAGGTACCATCCCAGCAGCAGAACGAAAGGAACCAGGCAGAGAAATACCAGAACCAGGTCTTCCCGCAGGATCTCCTTTCGTCCGCTTTGGATGAGGGTCGGATTGGATGGACTCACTGCGAAGTATCGATGCAGGACATTTAGCTGAATCGCCAGAGCAGCCAGAAAAAAGCAGAACAGCGCGTAGGCAGAGGCAAAAGAAAAGCCCAGACTGAAGGTCACACCCAGCGCAATCATTCCCGCACAGGAAAGAGGGATCCGCCCCGCTTCCGCGTAACGGATCACCTCCAGCAGGATCATGATCAGTCCAATCCCGACCCAATGATCAGCCAGCATGGTAGTTCCAAGGGAAAGCGTTCTCAGCGAGGAAAGATACAGCAGTGGAAGAAGAAACAGCGTTTCCGTCCGGAAAAAACGACGATGACGCATAAAAACCAGCTCCCAGACCAGAGCCAGCATCAGGTAGGTTCCCAGTCGAAACTGATAGACCGTCCTCGCGCCGCAGACAGCCAATGGAACGGCATAGTAATAGGAAAAGGGCATATGCTGGCCCTGAAAGGCTGCGTAAAGGTCTTTCCCTTTGAGTACGCTGTAGGCACCCATGAAGGACTCCTGCTGTCGGTGAAATAAGGTTCACTCAGCAGAGAAAAGTAAAGGAAAAAAACAAAAAGAAAGAAAACGAACGGGATCGCCCTGCGAATGCCAACCATCCACTTCTTTTCACCTGGTTGATATGTACTCATATCCTTCTGAATGCCTCGCCGTTCTTCTTATTCGCGCGGAAACATGGCCAACAGATTCACCTGATCGCAATCCGCATCCATGAAAGTATTATACTATGGGCGAAAAAGAAAAAGCAACATTGAGATCACAGAAGAATAATCTGATATTCATCGTCACTATCACCCCAGTAATTTATTTCGTGATGATACTCTCACAATTCTTTCGTAACAATTTTGCAATAATATTAGATAAATATTATTTACTCCTGCGATGGTTATGGAAGAATGCAATCGTTTTCAGCAAATCTCTGAAATATGTCTTGCTGAAAAGCAGTAGGCAGCGTATGATATAAAAATGTTTGGGATCTGTTCATGGAGGTAAAGGAAACTTGAAGCTGCTTTCCGTTCTGTTGCTGAGCTACAACCATCTGGACGATGTTTATGTAACGCTGGACAGCGTGTTCCGTCAGGATTACCCTGAGATCGAGCTGGTCCTATCTGATGACGCCTCCACCCAGTATGCCGAAAAGCAACCGGAGATTGCCGCCTATATTGAGGCTCATCGGGGGCCAAATATACAAGCGGTCCGGTGGATTTCCCATCAGGAAAATGTGGGAACCGTACGAAACATCAATGACGCTATCCGCGCCTCCCACGGAGCCTATCTTTTTTCCATCTCTCCGGAAGATGAACTGGCCCAGGAAAATACCCTGACCCATCTGGTTCAGGCACTGACTGACAGCGGCCGGAACATCGTTTTCGGCCGGATGCGGGGCATTACTCCGGAAGGAAAGACGGTAAACCACCTGATCAGTTGCGAATCGGA
>JAJJLU010004094.1:0-18888 GCA_023807065.1 Isotricha intestinalis
ATCATCTGTAGGACTCAATCCCATTGAAAACATTACATTTGCTAATTCACGTCCTGATATTTTTCCATCTTTGTCTTTGTCATATTGGTCAAATATATCTTGAAATTCCTTTCTTCTTTCATCTGAAATATAATCTTGCTCATCGTACATTTTTTGTTTAATGAGGTTTTAAATTTTTTAATCTTTTTATTTATTTTGATTTTTTTTTTTTAAATTTTTTTTTGTTAAATTTATACAATATTTAATTTAACTTCTATTATACATATATAAAAATTGTAATTTATATTTCATAAAAAAATTACCGTTTGTAATTATTATTTATTAGAAAATAATATAAAATATGATTTTATTCTAACATTAATTCTTTATAAAAGATTTTAAATTTTAGAATTTATTTTACAACTTCTTGAAAACTATATAGATTTATTATTATTCAATGATAAAAATTTATTGTTAACATTTACTCTATTATTTTGTTCGAATTAAAAGAATAATTTGAAACAGTGTTTAACTTTTTTCTATTTCTTGATATCATTAAACCCGAAATTAATTCATCAACATTTCTTTTTAGACTAGATAAATTTATAATTTTTTTTTTATTTTGAAAATTACTTTTTTGTTTAAAATTTTCAAAAGTTTTTCTTAATTCTGCAATTTGTTTTTCTTTCGTTTCTGAATTTCTTTTTAATTTTGTTAAGGTTTTTTCTGTTGCAGTTTTTACAGATTCTTTTTCATCATCAAAAAAAAATTTTCCTTTTTCTCCTAATCTATCATTAGATATGTTTGGTAATAAAGATATTAGTTTTTGATTTAATTTCATTGGATCTAAAGATTTATGTTTTTTTTGTTGAATTTTAAATTCTTCTTCAAAAGAAACTTCTAAAAATTCTCTTTTTATTGTTGCATCCATGGAAGAAATTAATAATTTTTGTTATAATATATTAAATTCTTTAATTTGAATTTGGATTTTACTGGAAAAATATTCTGCTGAAATAATAAATTAAAATATATAATTTAATTAATATAATTATATTTTTATTTTATTAAAATTAATTTTTTTATTTATTTTTTATTTGAATCATTGTAAATAAATTAAAAACAATACTTTAATAGTTATTTAAATTAATAATAAAATAACAAGTAACAACAAAATATTAAATCAATAAAATTGATTGGGAAAACATCAATCATTATAAATATTCCACTCACTTAAAATTTAATTGTAATTATTTTTAGTTGATCTAATTAAAATTTCATTTACTTATAAATTAAATAATCCAAATTAAAAGGAAAATAGAATTATGTGATGAGAAATAAAACTTTTTCTACAAATTATTAACTAATAATAATTAAATCAATAAATATAATCAATATGGTGAGAATTAATGTTTCTCACTATTTATTTTTAAGAAAAAGGTCTGAAAGACACTATAAAATAAAAATAATAATTTCAATTAATGAATATAATTTACAATATAATAAATTCTTTATAATAATATAAACTTTTCCTTTCTAAATATTCATTGATTTTTTGATTTGTAATTTATAAATATTATTAAAGCTATAATCAATAAAAATAAATTTTAATTTTATTCTTTGGACTTTGAAAACAGAAAATATTAGAATTAATTGTAAATTTTGAATAAAATCATTTAATTAATCAAATAAAATATACAAATAACTTTATTTATTCATAAATATAATATAACATTTATTTACAAATAATAATAATTAACATACCGGAATAATGTGTCAAAATTAAATACTATATATTTTAATTTTTATTTTTATGAATTATGAAAAATTCCTTTTGTTTAGGAAATTTTACTAAATTCATACAATGAAGACATAAATTATTTTCAAGAATATTCATTATAAAACTCAGTTCATTTTTCAATTTTTCATTTTCTTTCATTAAATTTATATAGATATATTTATGTCTTTGTCTATATCTTTTAGCACTTTCTTTATTTTTATCTTTAATATATTCTTTTGATTGTATTTTTTTCTTTCTTTTTTTCATTTCATTTTTTGTTATTGAAAATTTAGGAATTTGAAAACTTAAATCTGATTCTTTAGTTGTTGTATCTTCATTTTGAATAATTGAATCATTGAAATCAAGTGATTTGATACTTAATATATCGGATAAATCAAAACTCATTTCAATTTCTTTTTCTTTTTTTGATTCTTCCATCTAAAAATATTTTTAGACAATTGATTATATATATTTTCGACGTCGAATAAAATAAAAAAAAAATTAATTTTAAAAGAAAAATTATTAAATTCGTTAAATGAATATGAAAAAATATTAATAATAATTTAATTATTCATACATAAAATCCTAAAGAGAAGAAATTATCAAAAAACAAATTATTATAATTAAATTCTTTGTTACAGCAATATTATTCATTTTAAATTCATTCACTTTTTGGATTCGTTTATCTAATGTAAATCTATAATATAGTATATTATTTTTTTTTCTTTTTAAATCAAATTAATAAAGTATAATCATTTTAATAATTAAATAAAGAATCCAAGTAATTATTCAATCTTAAAAACATTTAACTTAGGTATTATTTTAATTCCATAAATAAATTTATAATAATAAAACCAAATAATATTCAATTATTCTCTTTAAATAAATAAATACTATTTAATTATGGAAAGTCAGATAATTTTAGAATTATATGTTATTATTCTAAGTTTCAATTCCTTTTAAAAAAATGATATAAAAAAGATAGATTTTAACATTAAAAATTTTAATTTTTTTTCAAACCTAATTTAGATTATTTATAAAATAAATTAAAATAAAATAAATTAAAAACTTTAGGAATTTAATTTGATTACATATATTATTTAATAAAAATAAATAGTTTTGAATATTTAATTATAAATAAATTCAAAAAATTTTTCTAAATCAAATGATTACTTCAAATGAAAACACATTTATGACATCAAATATTTCATCATCATCAAATATTTTTTCCTCACAATTAACAAAAAAATTTGAAAAAGAAACATCTCAAATTCAATGTTTAATAACATTTTTAATAGACATTAAATCTCAATTTACAGGATTATTAGAATTATCGAAAAAAAATTATAAGCATATAAATATATTTGCATTTTCATTGCAATCATCGTTAAGTTCTTATTCAAATATAGCTCATCAATATAATGATGAACCAAGTAATCTTTATAATATATTAAATTCATTTTTACAATTTATTGGTCAAATTTCTAAGGAATTAGATTCAACTTTAAGAACAATTTTACCAAAATTAAATAATGAAATTCCTGAAATGTGTAATTCTTTCGATTTAACTAAAAATAATATTTTTTTGACTTCAGTAGAAATAATGAATGATATTATTTTATTACAAAAAGAATTAGAATCTTTAAATTTAAAATATAATAATTTAAAAGAAAATTTAGATTCTGCTCAAATTAATCAAAAAAAAATTGAATCAGACCCAAAAACTGCATATGATGAAAATCAAAGAGAAAAAGCAGAAAAAGAAGTATTATCTATTGTTCAAGAAATGGAAAAATTACTTCCTATAATTAATAATAAAAATTCTAATTTAGAAAAAAAACAAGAAATTTTTAATAATCATATGAAAGATACTTTTGAATTATCAATTATAAATATTTTTAAAGGTTTAGTAAGAATTAATCAAATTTTATTCGTTATTTCTAAAAAAAGATATGATACTTTAAATGAATTTAGAAATATTTTATTTAATAAAGTTTTAAAAAATTTAAGAGAAAATTCTTTAACAATTGATGATTTTTCTGAAAGAAATTTTTCTTGTCAAAAAGGATTATATTATGATCCAATTCATTTTAATAATAATAATTTACTTGAATTTAATGATGAAAACGCTATTAATGTTGTTTCTTTATGTGATTCCTATTTACATTTTATAACTACTGAAATTAAATGTTATAAAATAAGAAGAGCTATTATAAAAGTTTTATTAAAATTTGTTGAACAATTTTTAAAAGATGAACAAAATTTTATTGAAGGATTATATAAAATTGAAAATTTACAAAAAAAATTTAATAAAATGTTTGAAGGTTATTATTCAACAACTGATATTAAAAAAATTTATAATAATTTTTCAACAATTGTTTCTTTAAGTCTTAATTTTCATAATACAATAAATAAACATATTAGTAGTAACACAATAAGAAAATTAACAATTTATATGGAAGAAATGAAGAAAGATTTTGAAGAATTTGAATCTCAATGGAATAAATTTAAGAAAAAAATTATTAATTATAAAGAAGAATATATTAAAATATATAATAAAAATAATAAAGAAAATAAAGATATCCTTGAATTAGAAAAAAAAATAAAAAAATATTTAACAACATCATGTTATGATTTTCTATCAGAAAAAACAAAAGAATTAAGAAATGCGGAATCAAAAAAATTAAAAGAAATAATAAATACAATTAATTCAATAATTTCATGGTTAAAAGCTTTTATAGAAACAAAATTAGAAACATATAAAAATATTATAGATAATGTTACAACAAATGATATTTATGATGATGTAATGAAAATTTTTCAATTTTATGTCGATAAGTTTAATATTATGAATTATGAAGTATATATGGATAAAATGAAAGTTAAAGTTATATCTAAAATTGATTTTGATCAAGAAGAAATAAGTAAAGATGCTATTGAATATATTAAAAATGATATTAATTCTAATGTTTTGGGAAATAATCCTGAAAGTTTCTTAAGTAGTGAAAGTGAAAAAGAAATTGAAAATTTAAAGAAAGTTGCTGAAGATGAAAATAATAATGAAAATTCATTTGAAAATCAAATTGATACAAATCAAATAAAAAATAGTAATAATTTTAATCTAAATGGGATTAACAGTAAAAATATTAATATTATTAATAATGAAAATGCCATAAATAGTAATATTAATAATGAAATATTAACTAACAATAATAAAACAAAAAATAAAAAGAATAATTTAAATATTACAGAAGATAAAAAAGAAGATTCAAAAGAATTTGATGAAATTTTTTCTGAAAATATATCAAATATAGATTTTATAAACAAAGATAATTTTACTCAAGTAAATACATTGAATCCATATCAAAATTTTAAACCAAATGAAATAAAAGAAATATTAAATAAATTAAAAACAGACTCAATTCAAGAAAAAATTGATAATATAGTTAATATAGATGAAGAAGATGAAAAATTAATTGAAAAATATTCATGTAAATTTAAAAATGATTCATTAATTCATCCTGAAGGAAATTTTTATATTACATCATATAAATTGGCTTTTATAAGTTTATCAAAAGATATTAAAATTTATATTCCTTTAAAAGATATTATCGGAGTTGGAAATGAAACAGGACAATCTACTAAAAAAAGACATTATTTAACAGTAAAAACAAAGAAAAAAACTTTAAAATTTTATAAATTTGAAGATAGAGAAAAAGTGATAAATTCAATTAATCAACTTTTAAAAAAATTTTATGAAATAATTGACAATGAAGAAGAAGAAAATAACAAAAATATAGAGAACGAAAATAATGTAAATTCAAAATTAACAAGATATCAAAGACAATTATATGAAAGAAATAAAGAAATTCAAACAATGTTACAAAAAATAAAGTTCTATGAAAGATTAAAAGAATTAGATAATAAAAGAAGAGATATTTTATCAGAAAAATTTAAAGACAACAATTTATTATTTAGAAAGCCAAATGAATACACAGGAAAATATTATGAAAAAGAATTAATTTCAAATTGCCCAGTAAATTTAGCATGGGAAATAATAATAAATCCAGATTCTAAATTGGAAAGTTTAGGAAGAAATTTAGGTTTTTTTGAAACATATTATTTAGATAGAGGTGATTTAGATTTAGTGGTAGTAAGACCAGAAAATTGGAATAAGAATATTCCTAAATTTTACTCGGATAGAGATTATAGTAAATATTTATTTAGTGAATTAAATGAAAATGATTTAAATGAGTTTCTAAATGATGTTAATAATTGGACAACTGATCCAACAGTTTTTGAAGTTAATTTTATTCATCCTTTAAAAAAAATGGTTGTTGGACCTGATAGAATAACAATGAGAAATATAATGAATGTTCATTTTATTTCCCCTTTAAGTTTTGAATTAGATTATCAAAGTTTTGGCTCAAATTTTCCTTTCACTGATTGTTTTGTTAATTTATCAAATTATCAATTTACTGGTGAATATAAATTCAATCAAAAAAAAGGTATTATGGAATTTAAAACTTTTATTACAACAAGAGCTGAAATTGTTTTTATCAAAAGATGTTTATTTGAAAGTATGGTTAAAAGCGAAGGATATAAAACTATTGAACAAGATATGAAATTTAGTACTTTTGATAAAATTAAAACAACAATGGAACAATACTCTATTGATGAATATGAAATGTTTATTAAATTAAGTGAAGAAAATATTAGAAAGAATTTATATAAGTATAAAGGAGACAATATTGATTTTGAAGAAGAAAAAGAAATTGAAGAAGATAATAATAATAATAATAATAATGAGAATGAGAAAGAGAATGTAATTAATGAAGAAAATAAAAATATAGAAAAAGAAAAAGTAGATATAAAGGAAAATGAAATTAAAAAATTAATAAGTGCTATAAATAACAATCCAAATAAAAATATTATTTTAATTGTTATAATAATATTAATATTTATGATTTTTCAAACACTAAATAATTCATCCTCTTTTTATCAAAAATTAATAAATTTAATTATGATATTTATCATTGGATTTTTCATGTCAAAAATGATATTAAATCAAAATAAGAAAGAATAAAATACATTTTAAATAACTTTAATTAAATATTTTAAGTATTATTTTAATCAATCATTTAAAAAATTATTATAATTTAATAAAAATATAAATTATAGTTGCTTGTTCATAATATCAATAAAATTTAGATAAAATATTAATATATCAAAATTAATGAAAGAATATAGAAAATTAGCCCTTGAAAATCAAATTACTTCAATGCTTAATCAAGTAATGGATGAAGAAAATAATAATCAAAACAAAGAAAAATTATTTTTCTCAGAAAATGAAGAAGAATTAGAAGAAGAAACAGAACCAAATAATCTAAAAACTAATCATCATTTAAAAAATAAAAAAAGAATTCATTTTAAAGAAGACCAAGAAATGATTCATACTATTAATTCTACTAATTCAAATAATCGTTTTATTAGAAAGGGTCAAAGAATGGATAAAAAATTTCAAACTGTCAATTCAAATAATTCAATTATATATAATAACCCATATTATTATAATAATAGAAATTATTTTCAAACCCAAATTATACATAATCCTTTTAATTTCAATAGTAATTTAATTAATGGAGTTTCAAATAATTTTTATATGAATCCAAATTTATTAATGAATAATAATATAAACAATAATTTATTAAATAATTATAATAATTTTCAAAGAACAGAAAATAGAAGAAATACTTATGATGCAAAAGCAGAAAATGATATTAAAAGAAATGATATAAAAGATAAAAAATTTGGTTCTGTTAAATTTCCAAAAGAAACAAATTTAAAAGTAGAAATATTAATATTTGAAATAAAAAATATTTTACATAGAACAGATAAAATAGATCATTTAATTTATGGTAAAATTCAAGGAAATATTGTAGATATAATAAAAACACATAAAGGAAGTAGAATATTTCAAAATTATTTAAAGAATACACATAGTGATTTATTACATCAAATTTTTTTAGAAATAAATCCTTATTTAAAAGATTTATTAATTGATCCATATGCAAATTATTTTTGCAGAAAATTTTTTACTTTTCTTAATCAAAAAGATAGAATAGATTTTTTAACTAGTATCGAAAAAAATTTAATTCAATTAAGCTCAAATAGTATTGGAACTTTTCCTATTCAAGGTATAATAGAACATATTGGCTCAAAAATTGAAAAAGATATTATTATAAATACAATTAAAGATAATATTCAAGAATTATCTATTAATCCTTATTCATGTCATGTTATTGAAAAAATATTATCTTGTTTTGAAGGCCAATATATATCTTTTATATATGATTTTATTCAAGAAAATTTTTTATTTTTAGCTTATAATGCAAATGGAATCTGTTTAATTAGAAAAATTGTTTCCTTTACTCATAAAAAAAAATTACATGAATTTATTAAAAAAATTGTTGAAGAAAATTCAATGGAATTGATTATTCATCCTTATGGTAATTATGTAATACAAGAACTTGTTGAAAGTTGGGATTTATTTGAAGTAAAAAAAAGCTTAAATTTATATAAAAATAAATTAACTTCATTATCAATGGAGAAATATTCTTCTAATGTTATGGAAAAATATATTGAAAAAAGCGATGATATTCTAAGTGAATATATTGATGAAATTATTAAAAGTGGAAAAATTAATGAAGTTATGAAAAATAATTTTGGAAATTTTGTGATTCAAAAAGCTCTGAAATTAAGTTCTGGGGAAAATAAAAGAAAATTAGTAATTGAAGTAAGTAGAAATATTTATAAATTAAATGATAAAAAATTAATTGTTAAATGGAGAGAATTAATTATGTCAGATTTAGAAAATTTTAAATGAAGAATTTATATTTAGGAAAAATAAAAGTTAATAATCTTGGATATATAAATTATTTATGTTTTATGTATATATGTAAATTGCTTTATAATTGATTAATAGTATTAAATGTAAACTAAAAATGGATATTATGTAGAAATTTATATAATGAAAGTATTATTATCTTATAAATTATTGAGGACTCATTTAAATAAGTTTAATGAAGTTTTTATTTTTATTTATTTATTATTTAATTAAATTAAATTACTAAAAAAAAAATGAACACTGAAAAATTAAGTGATATACATAGAATTTTTAATCAATTTCAGATTGAAAATCCAAATTCTTTTTCTTTATTAATGGTATTTTTGAATAATGAAAATATAGTTAAAGATAGAAATATTCAAGATTTTTTAATTCATGTATTTATAATTAGAAATCATCATTTAAACTTTAAAGAAAATTGGTTAATTGTGAAATTTATTATTATAAGAGATTTTCTTCATAATGATGATTTACAAAAAAATAATTCAATATCTTCATTTCTTTACATAAATTGTATAGATAATTTAAAGAAGTTTATTTTGAATGATGATTATATCAAAAATAAATTAGAAAATGATATTGAAGTAATTTTTGACATGAGTTGTATATATAAATGTTTATTTAGAGAAAGTACTGAAAAAAATCACATTCAAAGAAAGTTTTTTCTTTTTTTTCAATTAATATTAGAATTAAAAGAAAAAATACTTTTATCAAATAATTTAAGTTTATATAATATTCTAAACGATATACAAAAATTTGAAAAAAAATCAAAAATAAAAAAATTTGAATTTAAAAATGAAAATAATTCATTAACAAAAAATGAAAATAATAGTGTGTCAAGTGATATAATAATGAATAGACCATTTCTTATTGAAAATTCATTATCTCAAAAACTAGAAAAAATAATATTAAAATGTAATTCCACAAGAATAGAAATAAATGAATTATTATCTTTTAATTTTTTTAAACAAAAAATAAATGAATTATTCGCCGAACATACTATAAAAAAATTAGGAAGTTTCGCTCTTGGTTTATTTTATTCTATTGATAAAATAAAATATAATATTGATTTGATGTTATTTTATAATGTGAAAAAAAAAGAAAATAGGATTAATGATTATAAAACAATAATAAAAAATTTATCTTCAATTCAGGAATTTAATTTTGACTTTTCAAATTCAAACATCGAAAACAAAGAATACATTCCAGTTAAATTTAAAAATAAAAGTATTTCAAATAATAAAATATTTAATTTAAGAATTTACTTTAGTAATCAACTTTATTGGTATTCTTCCACTATAATAGAAAAATTATATTTAATTAAAAATATTAGAGCCACTCATATATTTTATTCTCAAATATTAATAGAAAAAATTAACTTTTTGAAAAGTAATTTTGAATTAATAATATTAATTTTAAATTTTTTAAATAATAATTTCCATTTAATTAATGAAAGAAAAAAAGAAAAATTTGTTTATTTTAATTGTGAAGATCCTTATAATAATTCTTCTTTAACAGAAAATAATATTATTCTTTTTTATCCTGAATTTGAAAAAGAAGTTCTAAATAAAATTAATAATATTGATATGACCAAATTAATTTTTGAATTTGGAGATTTTATGAATAATTATTTTTCTTATCTTTTAAATGAAAATAGTGAGAATGAAAAGAATAATTTAATTTTTGAATTTGATGATTTTAGGAACGAAAATTTTATTTTTAATAGAGGAAATATTGATAAGAGATATATTGATTTGAATAAACAAGAACTTCAAGATTTTAAAAAGAAAATAAAAAATTTTAATTATTATAAAGGGAATATTTTTAGATTAAATTAATTTATAAATTTTAGAAAACATTTAAAACATAGAAAATATAATTTCACTTTTTTCTTTATTTTCTTAAATACTAAAATACCACAACTGAATATTTATTTTCTTTGATATTAATCTTTCTCCTTCATAAATATTTAAGACTTAATGTTTTAATTATATTTAACTGAAAGAATTTCCATTTTATATTAAATGATCTTCCTATTATTCCAAAAACTTGTTTATTATCCTTATATATTTATCATTGTTTAAAAAATGAATATAAAATGTTTTTATTTTTTCATTTATTCTCATAATTTTTAAAAATGATTAAATAAAACAAATAAAAATAATAATTATTAATTAATTTAAATAGTATTTAAAAAAAACCTATCTTTAAAAACAAAATTAATGAACTTAACAACAACATCCCTTTTTTTTTTTTTTTTAATTCATTTCTTTTAATTTGGATAATTTTTTTAGCAAGAATTTCAAAAGCTTCTTTACAATTAAAATTAGTTTCTGCAGAAGTTTCAATATATTCACAACCCCATTTATTAGCTAATTCTTTAGCTTGTGAATAATTTATTTTTCTTTCATTATCTAAATCTTGTTTATTTCCAACTAATAAAATAGGGCAAACTTTTCCATTTTTAATTTGTAAAATTCTATCTCTTTTATTTATTAAAGCTTTAAAACTTTCTTCATCATTAATTGCAAAAACTAAAAGAAAACCCTCACCAAAATTTATCCAAGTATCCATTTTATTTTGATATTCTTCTTCTCCTCCTGTATCTAATATTTCTATGTTATATTTATTTTCATCTATTTTTGCTATTGATTTATATTTATCTTCTATTGTTGGATCATGTGATTTTGGAGCATTATAATTTATAAATCTATATGTTAAACATGATTTTCCTACTATTGACTTTCCTATTAAAGATATTCTTATTGGGGAGTCTAGAAATTCTAACTAAATTTTTTTGTTATTTTAGATTTTTTATACTTACTATGTCTTTTTCCATCTTTTATATAATTAATCCAAAGGAAAATTAATTTATTGTTTAATTTTATTATTTTTTTTAATAGAATTATTTATTTAAAAACTGTTTTTTTGATTCAATTAAAGAATAAATGTCAAACGACTATTTTCAAAATAAATTTAAAGATCAAATTCAATTTATGGGTAAAGGAGGAATATCTTCTATTCAGTCAAATCAACCAATCCAACCATATCCAAACAATAATAATTATAATATACCTCAAAATAATCAAAATATGATAAATATGAATATGAATTATCCAGTTATTTTTCAACCCAACCAAATGAATTATGGAAATCAAAATTTAATTCCTAATCAAATGAATATAAATAATCAAAACAATGTTGATAATAATTTTTCAGGTTGGGCTGAAATATATAATAAAGAACAAAAAAATAAAAAACAGAATAAATCTTCTTCAAAAATAAATAATAGAATTAAAAGTGGAGGAGAAA
Organism: Isotricha intestinalis; assembly: GCA_023807065.1. Classification (NCBI taxonomy): domain Eukaryota; phylum Ciliophora; class Litostomatea; order Vestibuliferida; family Isotrichidae; genus Isotricha; species Isotricha intestinalis. Next base: position 11,976 of record JAJJLU010004094.1, read on the forward strand.
TGATAATGAGAGGAAATAAAAATAAAGAAGGAAATGAAAAAAATAAAAATAAAAGACAAGATAAAGCTGTAACACCTCCTCCACAAAATAATAATACTATTAATCAATATAATCAATTTCAAATGAATTATATGAATCCACAAATGATGATGAATAATCCAAATTTTAATCCCTACAGTCAATATCAACAAATGATAAATCCAATGAATAATTATTTAAATAATAATAATCTTAACCAAATAAACATGAATAATAATTTCAATAATCAAATTCCAATGAACAATTATAATATGAACAACAATTTTAATCAACAAATACCAAATAATAATATTAACCAAATAAATATGGCAAATAATAATAATAATAATGAATCGACAAAAGTAAATAATTCTGCAAGAAACAATAAAAATTATCATTTTATTGAATATAAACCATATACATTAAAAGATTATAAAGAATTAACAAGATCAAAAATTATAATGGGACCTTTAGGAGCAAATATAGGAACAAAAGAATGGGAAGAAAAAAAAGCAAAAATGAAAAGAATGGAAACTTATTCAAATAGAATAAATCAAACACATAAAGGAATAACTAAATTAAAGAAGGATTCTCCTAAAGAAGAAATTGAAAAAAATTTACAATTAAAAAAAGAAAATAGTCATAGATATAGAACATATGAATATGGAAAATTAATAAGAAATGTAAGAGGAAATTATACAAATTCAAAAATGAGTGCTATAACCGGAAATAATGATAATTATTACAAAGATTTAGGAATTATAAATGAAAATGAAGAATTTAAGTTAAAAACTGGAGATTTAAATATTATTAATATTCAAAATAATAAAGATGTTGATTTAAATGATCCTAATAATTTTATGCCTTTAATTAAAGATACTGAAAATATTAATGATACTTTTCATAAAATAAATACTCCTTATAAAAGTAATATTTCTAATTTTGAAGTAAATAATAATTTTGATGAAAATAGTAATAATAATCAACCTACTTTACAATCTTTAATTCAACAAAATGAAGATTTTAAATCAAAAATTGATGATATTAAGAATTCTTTACTTTAATGATATTTTATATATAATATTGTTAATTTTAAAAAATATAAAAATAAAATAATTCTATTTTTTGAATTACTTCTTTAATTTTCATTTTTTCTAATTCTTTTCTTATTAATATATTCAAAAACAATAATTTCCTTTATAACCATTTCTTAAATCTTCGATATTTTGTACTAATTTTTCAATTTTTTTTCATTCTCTATTATTCCATTAATTTCATTTTGATTTGGAACTTATTAAATCATTAATCTTATATAAATCTAATTTATATACATTTAATATTTTATTTCTTTCATTCTTTTCTTAATTTTTCCATATTATTAATTAATTGAATCACTTTCTATTTTTTCTTTTTTAAGTAATAAACTATTTAATTCTATTAATTTAATAAATTTAATTTTTGATTTATTTTTATTCTTTTAGTATGATTTCTTCATATGAAGTAAAATAAATTATAAAGATTCTTAATATTTACATTTTCAATTTAGTAATTATCTCTATTTTTTGATTATTTATATATTCATTGTTAAAGGTATTTATGTATTATTTAAAGAATTATTTTTTCAATGCTCCAACTTTATTTAAATATCTTTTATTGAATCTAATGTATCTTCTCAATTATCCATAAGAATTTAAATATTTTTTTGGGATTTATGATAGTATTATTGACTAAACATTGTAAATTTTTTGCTCACACTCATTTTAATAATTAATAATAATTAATAAACATTAAATTTTATTAATTAAATGATTAAAGAAATTTAAAAAATAATTATATTTTTTAAATATGAAAAAAAAATAAAAAGGAAATATAAATTCAAAAAAAACAAAATAAAAATCAACACACCTTCATTAATTTCAATTCTTAAAAAAAATTAATTTAAATAATTCTTTAATATCCTTTAATCTCCTTATAATCTCTGGAAAAAAATTTTATTTTTTTAAACTAAATAATTAATTAAAAATTATTTTTTCAAAAAAATATAATTTATGGAAAATAAAGAAAATTTAATTTCAAATAATATTCAAACAGATAAAGTTAGAGAATGTGTTACAAATTTATTCTTTTATAGTGAAAATGGTAATTCAAAAAAACTAAAAGAATTAATAGAAAATAATATATATTCAACACAAACACTTAACAAAGCATTTAGAAAATTAATTTTTAAATTTGAATTTCAAAATCCAGAATATGAAAAATGTATTCATATCTTAATGAATTTAAATATAAAGATAAATTTACAACTTCCAAAAGAAAATTCTACAATTTTAATGACAATTTTAAAAAAAGGAGATATATATTTAATAAAAACAATATTAGAATATTCAAGAACCAAAGAACAAGATAATGAACTTGAAACAATAGATTTTAATATAAAAGATAAATATAATAGAAATGCAATTCATTATTTATTTATTTATAATTTCCTTGAAAGTGATGTAATTGAAATTTTTGATTATTTACTAAATAATTATTGTAAAAATGATAAAAATTTATATGAAAATATAATTTATTTACTTGATACTCCTGATGGAGATGGAGATGTTCCTTTGGGAATTTGTTTAAAAAAAGGATGGTATGTTATGACTTTAAAATTAATTAAATTTGTTAAAAAAAGACATGAAAATAATAAAAAAAATAATTTACTTCATTGTGCTGTTTTGGGTCCTAAAAATTCTATTATGTGCTTAAAAATTATATTATATTATTGTAAAGTTGATGATTTAAAATCTAAAAATGATGATTATTTAACTCCTTATCAATTAGCATATAAAAATGGATTTTATCAATTAAGTAAAATATTAAAAGATTATGAAAAAAATTTTGACAATCAAATATATAAAGAATCTTTTTATGAAGAATCTCAAGACTATTTAAAACAAAATTATAATGATTTAGCTATCAGAACATTAAATTATTTTAATAAAGGATTATATGAAAAATGTATTGTATATTTGAAAAACTGTCAATATTATCAATATTATAATGAACCAAGTTATGATGATAGTAAAATTGATAATTCTTCTATTGAATGGAATTACCTTTTAATTCGGCATAAAATACTTTTAAATTCAGAAAAAAAAAATAATAATTATTTCTCAAACAAAAAAAAAAAAATAAAAGATCTTGATTCTAAAAAAAATAAAGAATATCAAAATAATGCTTCTTTCTTTCCAAATCAAGAAGAATTTAAAAATTTTTTTGATAAAACTTTATATAATTTTAATATATGGAATTCCAATAAAGATATTAATAATGAAGAAATAAAAGATAAATTAGCAAAAAGGTATTTGTTACTTTATAATAAAGTAGTCTTTTATTTAAAAAGTGGTGATTTTGATTCTATTTTTTCAACAATACATTTATATTTAACAAATGAATTTCCAAATGATGAAAAAAAATATTATCAATGGATAATTTATGTAAGCTCCACATTAATGTTAATTGAAATTTTTATTTATATTGATTATAATGAAATTGCTGAAATGTTTTTAGAATCTTTTGATATTTTTATAAATACAAAAAAGAAAGATTATTTCTCTCTTTCTTATTCTGAGAATGAAAGAAAAATTTTTGAATATTTAAATGATAATGAAATTATGAATCAATTTTCAAAATATTGGATTGAAGTTTTATGTTATAATAATCTATTAAAAATGATGATAAATATTAAAAACTCAAAAAATTTCTCCATACAATATAAAAAACTTATTAAAGAATGTCAATATATAAATGAATTAAACATTTTTAGAAGATTAAAAATGTTATATATATGTTTAAAAATACAAAAAAATTATTATTTAAATTATCAAAAATGTTTTAAATATTTACAATTATTACAAGAAAAAGATATGGATATTTTTTATCATAATTCATTAGGAATTATAAATTTAAAATTGAAAAATTTTTTTATAGCAGAATTTCATTTTAGACAAGCTATAAGTATTTATAAAAATGCCCTTACTATAAAAGGAAAAAATTTTGATTTTAGAATAAATTATGTTTGTTCAATAGAATTTAATATAGCTCTTACTTATTTTTATCAAGGAAAATATATAGAAGCAAGAGATATTTTATTAAAATTATCAAAAATTAGTCTTATGAAAAATAATTACAAAACATGGTTTAGATTAGGATTATGTTCTAAAGAAATAGAATTGAGTAAACATTTAAATAATTCAAATAAAATTATTAATTCTTCAAATATAAATATTTTTAAAGGTTATACAAAAGAAGAAAATAATGAAATTAAAACAGAGAAAGACTGCATTAGTATTGATTTTGAAAATGACAATGAAAATAAAGATTCAAAAGATGAGGATTCAAATGATGAATTATATAAAGACTTTTTAAAAGACTATAAATATAATTATGAATCTGAAGAAGATACATCTTTTAAAAAAAATAATTATTCTATTAAAAGAATAATTTTAAGATGTACACATAATGCTAATAACCCTTTTAAAACTTCTATTTATTTAAATGAATCCATTAATTCATTTAAAAGAGTTATTTTTCTTTCAAAAAAAAATTTAAAGAAACAAGAATCCATTAAAAATTTAATTGAAATATATTATAATAGAATTCCAAAAGATAAAGGTGATAAGGAATTTCCTTTAAATTATAAATTAAGAATTAATATTAATATTTTATGTGAAACTTATTTAAATCTAATTTTTTGTTTTTCTTTAAGAGAAGAATGGAATGAAATTATAATTACAATAAAAGAATTCAGGAAAAGAAATTTGATAATTTCAGAAGATATTCATATAAGAATTGAACAATATGAAATTGAAGCATATATAAATTTAAAATATTATGATAAAGCCAAAAATTGTATAAAAAATAGTTTAGATAAACATAAAGAAATGATTCAAAATTTAAATCTTAATTATTATTCAAAAAGAAATAATGAATTTATAAAAGAAATTTATTATAAAATAAATTTATTTTATGGATTAGCTTTAATAAATATAAAATTCAGGAATTTTAAAGAAGCTGAAGAAAATATAATGAAAATTTTTAATTTATTTTCAAAAAAAAATGATTTACCTAATTATTTTATTGATTTAATTATATATATAAATTTAATAAAATTAGGAGAACCAAATATACAAAAAAAAGATAATATTAGATTTAAAAATAATATTTTAAATATGATAAAAATAAGAAGAACTAATATAAAAAAAAAAATAAATGATTATTAATTAATTTTTTAATTATTTATAAAATAATTTTCAATAAATGTCTATTATTCAAAAATGGATTTCGAGCTAAATAAATATTGAAAATTTAATTTTAATAAAAAATTTCTTGATTTTTCATAATAGAAAAACATTAAAAAAGAAAAATGAATTGATATTCAAAAGTAAAAAATCATCTAATGGAATATTTTATTTAGAAAAAAAACCTTATATAAATTAATTAATACTAAAATTAAATTTTTTTTTGGGTGAGTTTAACTTTTTTAAAAAGCAATAAATTTTTTTTATATAATATATTGATTTTAAACCTATTAATAATTACAAAATAAAAAATACTTTTGAATAAAGTATTTTTATTTAACTAAATTCATTAAATTTAATTTTGAGTATCAATAATTTTAGAGTTTTTAATATCTTTAATAGTAGTTTCTAAATTTTTCATTGTCATTTCATAACCATAATCTAAATCTTTTTTCATTGAATTTTGATCATCATCAATGTTCGAAATAATTAAATTGTTATTAAGATTATCAAAAGGAAAAATATCAAAATCATTAAAAAGAGGGAAAACAGTATATGAATTATTTTCTTCGTTATTAAATTTAATTGTTGAAGAAAAATTTTTTTTATCAGATAAAAATATACTTTTTTTCTTATTCAAAAAATTTACAGGCGATTCTAAATTATTTTCAAGATAAATTTTTTTAAAATTATTATCTGAATTATTTTTATTAAATTTAGATGATTTAAAATATTTTTGAATGATGTTTATTTTATATAATTCATTGTTTTTGTAATTAGAAGATATTAAAGGATGAATTTTAAAACTATAACTTATATTATCTTCATCATCATAATCATCATTAAGAATACTCATATTTGAAATTGTTTTTTCTTTTGATTTATTATTTGAAAAGCTTTGAAATGTATTTGTAATCTTTTTTGAATTATTCTGAGTTAAAATGTTTTTATTCTTTAAGGTTTTTGTTTTTTTGAAAAGATTTGAAGAAACTTTATTAATATATTTTTCCCTTTGTTCTGGATTGTTAAGAATATTTGTTATATCTTTTAACATCTTTACTTTTTAAGTGATTTTTTTATTTAAATTTTAAATGTAAACAATTATTAGAAAATTCAATAATAAATGATTTAATTTAAAAAACCATTTTGAAGAAGTTATTTTTTAAAAAGAAAATTAAAGTAGAAATATATTCTGCAATATTTCTAAAAAATTATTTTATTTTGAATATTTCTTAAATTATTTATTTTTATGTTTTTATAATAAAAAAAGAAATCCCAAGATATACAATAAATCCTTCTTTATGAATAATTATTTTCAAAATTTCAAAATAATATATTATAATTAAAAAATTTTATAAAACATTCCAAAAATTTATTTAAATATCTTGAAAAAATAAATGCCTCCAAAAAAGAGTTCAAATGCAAACAATAAAAAAGCAGAGAAAAAAGTAGAAAAAATAGTAGAAGATAAGACATTTGGATTAAAAAACAAAAAAAAATCAGCAGCTGTTCAAAAATATATAAAAGGTATAGAAAACGTTACCCGTCAAAAAAGTAGGTTTAGGAGTAGAAGACAAATCAAAAAAATATGCAGAAAAAGCTGAAAAAAA
>JAJJLU010004095.1:0-18857 GCA_023807065.1 Isotricha intestinalis
TTTAATTTAGCCCATTTATTAAATGCTTGTGCAATACGATTTTTTGAATTTGAAATTTTATTGATTAAATTAATTGCATTTTCTTTTATTTTTACCTCCTTATTTACTACTGAATCTTTTCCTTTTTTTTCTTTTTCTTTTTGTATATCTTTCCCTTTCACTAATTTATATTTTGTTTTTTTTATTTTTTTTTCTTTACTCACAACAATTCTTTCTATTGTATTTTGCATATATCTCCACTTTCTAAATGCATTCATCATTTTTGATTTTTTTAATATTATTTTGATTTTTTTTCTTGACTTCTCAATTTGTGATCTTAATTTAGTTTTTGTTCTCCATTTCAGGAATGCACGTTTATTGATTTTTTTTTCATAATAATTTATCAAAGACAATATATTTTTCTCTTTATCACCTAAAGATTTTGTATCAAATTGTGTGTTATCATCAAAGTTATTTGATGATTTGTTATTATCTTTTGATATATCTTTTTTATTCATTATTGTATAAATGAATTTTTTAATCATTTTTATATCATAATTGGAGAATATAATATTTTTGTAGTTAGGATTTTTAATTAATATATTAATTTTATATAAAGTTTTATTCCTAAAAATTAAAAGATTTAAAAACATAAAAATGAAAAGAAAAGCAAAATTTTTTTTATCAAAAAAAGAAATGCAGAAATTTTTTAAAAATTTTTAATACTTTGAATTATTTTATTATGAAATTTAAAAATTATCTTTATTTACTTCCTTTGATAAAAAATATATTTAATTAATTTGTTGTAAAATAATTAATTATTATTATAAATATAAAACTCATAAGATTGAATTAATTGATCAATGAATAAAATAAACCTTTCCATTATAAATAAAAAAACTTTAAAGAGGAAAGGTGAAATGGAAAGAGGAATATTGTCTGAAGATTTGCTTATAAAAAGGATATCCTATTTGAAGATGTATTTCCAAAAACAAATGAAAAAAAGAACAATTTCAAAATGGAGAACTAAAAATCAATTGATGAATAAAATTGAACTGTCAAAAAAGAAATTAAGAGTAATAATGAATAAATCAAAAATATTGAATGCCTTTATAAAATGGAGAATTGTAAAGAATAGTGTAGAAAGAATAATGGTGAGTAAGGAAAAAAAAATAAGAAAAACTAAATTTAAATTGGTAAAAAAAGAAATCAAGAAAATAAAAATAAACGATTTTAAAAAGTTAATCTGTAAAATAAGAATCTCAAAAAATCTACTTCGACAATATTTTAACAAATGGAAAAAATTTAATGATTTTGATGAAGGAACTGTTTCTGATGAATCAGGCAAAAAATCTAAGAGAATAACCAAAAAAGTAAAATACACAAAAAATATTACAAATATAAAAATAGCAGAAGTAAAAAGTAATCTAAATGTAACTCTTTCAATAGACACTGAAAAATTGAAAGCAGAAGAGGAAAAAAATAGAAGAAAAAAAGTTATTTCTTTAATTATAAGAAGAATAAATAATTATAAAAGTCATAAAGATTATTTAACTGAATATTATAATAAATGGGTTAAAAATACATTAACAAAAGATAAAATTGAAAGAAGAAATAAAAAATTAAAAAAGAAAGTCATGAAAATTTCTTTTCATAAAGCGCCTGAAATAAAAAAATTAAATAAAATTGAAGACGAAGAAGTATATACTCCAATAAACAATGTTATTGTTGAAGATAGTAGGATAACTTTATCTGTCAAACAAATACCTTCTATACCAAGATTAAATAGTTTTATTTTAGAAGGAATAAAACCAATCAAAATTGAAAAAAATGGTAAAAGTAGATCAAAAGAGATCATAGTTCCTGGTGTATTACCAGAGAAAAGAGAACCTATTCCTTATGTTCCAGAAACCACAAGGAAAATAGAAATTAAGGCAGTTAGACCAGATGATGAATTAATAATAGTTCAAGATGATGAAAGTAAAGAAAAAAAAGATGATAACAATGATAAAAAAATAAAAGTTAAGTTTGATGAAGAAAAAGGAAAAGAGGATAGAAATAAAGATAGAAAGAAAATTGAAAATAAAACGACAAAAGAAAAAAAAGATGAAAAAAATAAATCTAAAATAAAAGCAATTATTTTAATAATTAAAATAGTAACTCCAAAAGCTTTACTTAGGGAATTTTTAGATAAATTGAAAAAAGTAAATGATTCTGATGAAGATATCATAATTGATGAAACAGGTACAAAATCTAAGAGAATAACAAAAAGAATTAAATATACTAAAAATATTACAAAAGTAGAGTTAAAAAGTAATAAAACTATGGATAAAGATAAACACAAAGAAGAAGAAGACAAAAGAAAAAAGAAAATTAGTTCTTTAATTTCAAAAAGGATAAATCATTATAAGAGTAATAAGGATTATTTAAAAGAATATTATGATAAATGGGCTAAAAATACATTAACAAAAGAAGAAATTGAAAAGAAAAATAAAAAATTAAAAAAGAAAGTAATGAAAATATCTATAAATAAAGAACCTGATACAAAAAAATTAAATAAAATTGAAAATGAAGAAGTATATGCTCCAATAAACAATGATCTATTTGAAGATAATCAAATTGTTATATCTATGAAACAAACACCTTCAATCCCAACACTGAATAATTTTATTTTAGAAGGGTTAAAACCCACAAAAATTGAAAAAAGTGAACCAAATGAAATAGAAGTATCAGATGGTATACCAGATAAAAAAGAACCAATACCCTATATTCCAGAAATGTCAAAAGAATTTAAAATTAATAATAATTTGATTGAAACTCCAAGTATCTTATCAATTCCTAAAAAACCAATAATTGGTAAGGAAAAATTAAATAAAGTAGAAACAAATGAATTATTAGAGAAATATCTAGAAGAATCATCAATATTGAAAAAAGAAGGAAAATCAGAAGTAATTCCATCATTTTCAGATAAAAAATTAGGAAAATTAATATCACCAGAACCTATTACATGTGAAAAATCTCAACCTAAAGAAATTATATTTGAAGAAAATATAGAAGAATCTAATATAAATTCAATAGCTGCTTTACCTGAAATTAGAGATATAAAATTTTCCTCTATTTATCCTGAATTCCTTATTTCTATTCTTTCTCCTTCCAAACCTATTCTTCATTTCATTCATAAAGAAACTCTTCTTAATTCTTCCATTTCTTATATTATATTACAACAATTATCTTCTCTTCCTCATTCTATTTTTTCTTCTTTACAACCTCTTTCTTATTTACAATTTTTAAAACATCATAATAAAATTCTGTCTTCTTTTAAAATTCTTGAAATTTATGGTAAATTTAATTCTAATTATCGAATAATACGTAAATATTTTAATATTTGGAAAAATTCTGGTGTATTTATTAAGTCTCCTTTAGTGAGATTACATTTCATTACTCAAAAAGGACATTGTATTAATTGTAATTGTTTAAGAAAAAATCATTGTCCTGGATGTTATTGTTCAAATTATGTGACTTGTTTAGATTGTAATTGTCAAAAAATTGAAATTTCTCTCAAAAAACTAATTTATAATTATTGGTTTTTGAAACATTCAAATCCAAAGCTCTATTATTTTAAAAGTTGGTATAAAAAAATAAAAAATTAATTGATTATATAATTTTGTTATTTTTTATAATTTTTAAAATTTAAATTCACTGATAATTTGACATTTTATTTATTTTTACAAGTTCAAAAATATAATTTATTATGATTTCAACTCCTAAAGATTGATTATGATTTTTTATTTTATTATTATTAAACTCTTATAATTTATATATTAATTATTATTAGTAAAGGATATAATTATATTTTTATAATAAAAGTTTTATATATAAAATAAATATATCTAAAAATATAATTAAATAAAAGATATAAAGTCATTGTATTATTATAAGAACATGTTATTATTCATCCATTAAATAGACTGATACAAAAATACTATTTATATATTCTTTGATTGATTTAATCTTCTTTCTTTTAATTAAGATAAATGATATATTATACCTATAGGAATAATTAGAATTTGAAAATTTTTTAGAAAAAAATTTTATTTAATATTTTGAAGTTAGTTTAAAATATTTATTATCATTTTTATATATTTTTCATAAATTTTATTTGATTCAAATTGTTTTTCAAAATTCATTTAATTTTTTGATGATGTATAATATTTTCATTTTTTTTATGTTCATAAATATATAAATATTTTAATAAACTTCATTTTTTATTATTCTTATAACTTATTAATTACTTTATAATATTTTAAATTATCTAAATTTTTCTTTTTTTCTTCTATTATTTTAATTAAATTTTGATAAACCCCTTAATTTATGATATTGATGTTGAGAGTTATAAATTTTTGCTCTTTTAATTCAACATTAAACAAATAAATTTGAATCAATTTTACATGAAATTCATACTCTTATGTTTATCTCTGATTAAATGAAAAATTTTCTCATTTGGAACAATAAAAAAATCTCTTTTTATTTCTTTTTCATTATATCCAAACAATTTACATTTTTTTTAAATATTATATTTATTATATATATTCATATATTCTTTAAATGTTTTTTGATGTTTATTTTGATATTCTGATTCAATCATTATATAACCTTCATTATAATATAGTTTAGTTAAAAATAGATTTTTTTATAAGAATAATTTTTATTTAATTTTAATAAAATATTAAAAGGAATTAAAGTTTTTAATATTGATATTCTTGATTTTTAAAAAAAAAATATATAAAACACAATTTCTTATATTAAAAAATTTATTAATTTTTTATTATTAGTTAATTATATAAAATAATAACTATCATATATTTGAAAAAAATAAAATTTTCAATTACTATTTATTGAATAATATATTTAAAAAAGATAATATTTTTCAATTGATTTGAAGAATGTTGTTCCTTTATAATACATTAGACACATCATTAATATAAAAATAGGAGAAATAATTACCCAAGCAAGTATAATGCATATTAAGCCTGTTATTAACCAAATTTTTTGAGTGTTCCTATATAAATTACAAAATATTAATGAATAAAAAAAGAAGGGTAACAAATTAAAAGAATAAATAAACTACTAAAAATTTTCTGATTTTTATTTCTAGAATTCTTTTGATCTCAAGATAAACAATTAATTTTGATATTATTACAACAATAATTGAGTAAAATAGTGAAAATAAAATAACAATTCCGTTTTTCATTGCAAAAATGAAATCTTTATTTTTATTTTCTATTCTTTTTTTGATGTAAGAATATACATAAAATAATGAATTAAAACCAAAACAACTTATAATTGGGGAAATAAAGAATAAATATTTCATTAAATTCAGATTTCTATGAGTCATGAAAATTGGATAAATTCTAGTATTATCTTAAAAATATTATAAAATATTTTAATATTATTATTATTATTTTGAACAGTAGAAGATATAGTATATATAACTATATTTGTTTCTCTTTCTTTTACTTCTTTTTTTTCAGTTTCAATTTCTGATTTAGTTCTGAAATTTGAATTTTAGTTTCTTTTATATTTTACAAGAACTTGTAACATATGAAGATATTTCTCAATTAAGGATATCAACTAAATTATTAATTATTAGAATATTAATATCATATTGTATAAGTAAGTTAGAGTCATTTATTCATATGTTTCTCTTATTTTATAAATATAAATACTACTTCAATCCACACAGGATTGATTTCTTTATTTTCTAACATTATTTCATTTTTATAATAAATATTTGAAGTTGATTCAGAAGATGAAATTAATAAATATGCATCACCGTCATCATTATGTGTAATCAATGAATACCTTAATATTAATTTTTTTTCTAATTCTATAATGTTAACTTTAAATTTAAAAAAATCTGAAAGTGTATAAATATAAAATATATTGTCCCCTAAAGATAAATCTATTTTTGATGTTGAAATTATTGGAATTTTTGAATCTTTTTTATAAATTTTATATGATAAATAATTTCCATCTTCATAAATTACTTGTGATATTGTTTTAGAATAATGTTTTGATGTAAAAATAAAAGTAATTTTTTGTATTTTTTTTGAATTTTTAATTAAAGTTATTTTTTAATCAAGTAATGAAATTGAATGATAAAAGTATATATTATATCCATTTAAGATAATATTCCCGTCTTTTAATATTGTTTTAATAAAATATTCTGAATTTAAATTAGTCTCTTTGGAATAAAATATAAAATAACATTTGATTCAATTTCAAATTCTTCAAATGAAATTGAATCTTTAAAAAATATTATTTTTTGAGGTTAATTATCATCATTAAGTTATGAGAATATTTCAATTGAATTTCTGTTAAACTTTCTAAATTTTCAATGTTTAAAGAAAAAAAAGTAACTCTTAGTAAAGCAAAATTTTCTTTAACCTCTATATATTGTATTTCTATATAATTGTCACATTCACTAAAATATGAAAGTTTATATAAATCAAAAGGAATTGAAGACAAATCAAATTGAACACATTACTTACTTTTTATTATTCAAACTACATTTTTCAGTATAAATTTTACGTGAAAAATTTTCTAATAATAAAAATGTATTTTTAATTGATGAAATTATTTTTAAAATTTTAATAGTAATACTTTTATTTTCTTTTCCTTCATATAATATCCCTTCAATATTTTCTATATAATTTGCTTCAAAAATTCTTATTTTACATTAAAAATTAATTGTTTTTCTTCCAAATTTTCTTGTGAATATATATTGTGCTCCCCTTTGGATAATAAAGAAGAATTAATATTTATTAATTTTCCGTTTTTAATCAATTTCATATTAAATAAATTATTATCAAATTAACATTGACTTCCAGATATAAAATAATAATTAAAGAAAAATATATTTTCGGAATATTTATCATTTTCTAATTCATAAATTTCTTTCCCTCATTTGATATTATTAAAAAATTAATTTTTTTATAAATATTTTAAATATATATATTATTATCAAGATAATAGAATGTTCAATTTTCATATTACTAAAAATAATTTTTTGTTTATATAAATAATTTTGATTTGAATTCTTTGTAATTGTAAAATAATACATTTGATTACATTCTAAATTTATTAAATTTTCATTTGATATTTGATATACACTACTTCCCTTATTATATTGATATTCTATTATTTTATTTTCTTCATTTTCTTTAAATAAATTAAGAGTAAAATCAAAATTATATCCATAATAAGGAATTATATCTAATTTTAATTCTTCTTCAGCTAAATCTTTTAAAATAAATGGATTAGGTGGAATAAAAATTAATATTTCAAAAATATTTGATACTACTTTTATTTTCATGTCTCATATATAAATATTTATATTATCATCACCTTCAACTGAAAAACCAAAAATAAACTCATCTTTTTCTTTTAAAAGAAATTTATAAATATTTTTATCTTTAATAAAAGGATTTTTTATGTTATATAAACCATTTCCTTATCTAATATAAATTCCACCAATACTTTTATTATTATAACCATTTACTTTTATTTCAACATATTAATGTGAGTTATCTAAAATAAAATTATTGTAGTTTATTTCAAATGAGATATTATTAAATAAGATTGGTAATATAAAATTATAATTATATTACTTTTATCAATTATTTGAATAATATAATTAGTTGTATCTGGAAAAGCAATTAGTGAAAAAAGATAAGAATATTATAATTCTTCATAATATTTCATATCTATTTTTGTTTCTTGAATATACTTTAATTCACTATCAACAAATTTTTTTTTATATATTTCAGAAAGATAAAAAGATTGAGAAGATAATTTATATCATTTCTTCCAGGATTTAATTCTTTTTGATCAATAGAAAAAGAAGTTTGAGAAAAATGGTGTGTAATAATAATATCATCTGTCAAAAAATTATTAATAAATAGTTTCATTTCCCAAATATATTATTAGGAATAATACAATTTAAAAAATTTTTATTAAAGATAAAATGGAGTTCAGTTAAAATATTTTTTGAAGAATTTGTAATTTCAACTTTTGATGGTTTACAACTTATTTGATTTATAATAATATAATTATAATTAACATAAAAAATAGAATTTACTTTAATCGATGAAAAAAATATTTTTTCTTCATATAAAAGATTATCTTTCCCCTCTATTCGATTAAAATCATATATTTTAATAGAATTTTCTTTTACATAATAATAATTATAATTAAATAATTTGAAATAATTTGTATAGAATGTATAACTTTCCCATTTATATTGCACAATAAAAAGAGTCAAAAGGAGTTTTAAATCAGATGGATAAATTGGAGAGAAGAAAAGATTTTTAGATAAAGTTAATATATATTGATATTTATCAAAATATTCATTTTCTATTTTAAACTCGGGGGAAAAAAATTAATGTTTTCACCAACATAAAAGTAATCTGAGGAAACATTGTAATTTTAATTAATATAATTAATATATTGATATTTAATCAAATATATACCTTGTTTACTAAAATTATAATAAAATCTTGGTTGTTGATTTCTAAAAGGGTCAGTTGCAGTCAATGTATCATTTTCATATATTTTATGTATTTCTGCTTTACTATAATATCAAAATAAAAAGGTTTTTATATTTGACTTGAAAGTAAAAAAAATTTTCCATTTATTAGTATATTACAATATTATGTTAAATATCCTAATCTATTTGTTAGTTTAAAATTTAATCTTTGTTAAATAATTACATTTTGAAACTGAATTTGAAATTTTTTCATAAAAACATTTTGAACTTTTTTCTAAACCTAAAAAATAAAATATCCCCATTTCTAAATATTTACTTATATTTGTTGTCGAGGAATTAAAATTTAATGTAAATTGGATACAAGATTTTGACATAAATCTTAAAAAAAAAGAATTTCATCTGTTGTAAAATCTGGAATATACTTTCTTGAAAATTCAATATGAAAAATTTTCAAATTATCATTAGTATAAATTTTAATTTCTGAATCTTTAATAGGAAAAAATATTTTAAACTTTTGTATAACATAATTTACCTCTTCTATTATCATTAAGATAATTATTTTGATAATAAACTTAAAACTTTTTATCTTTATGTACATAAAATATAATTGTAATATTTTTTTGTTGAGAAAATGGATTTATAAGACTTTGACATAAATTATCAAAATTATAAATTATAGGAAAAAAAATTATTTTTCAAAATATTCTTCATTTTTAAATATCATATACCTTTTTGTTGAAATATAATTGTAGTATTAATTACATTAGTATTATTAGTTGAATTAAATTCACAATAAAAATTGCCTCCTTTCCCTTGGATATTTTGATTTTGAACAAAAATAATTTTTATAAAAATTGATATCTTTTACATTAGATACATCAAAAGTAATATTAAAATAAGAATATGACATATTTATCATAATCAGGGAGAAATGCATAATTTGGTTGAAAATAAAATTCATCAAACAACGGAGAAGTAAAAATAATATTATTTGGAAAATCACCTGTTCTTTCTATTTTTAAAGGAGGATTCTCTTTTTCATAATCTTCTAATTTTCTCATAATTTTTACAAAATTAAATTTATTTCCTTTATCAACAAATAAATTTAAAGATAAATAATTTGTATTGTTATTATATAATAATTTATTTGGATCATCCATTGAAAGTGAAGATAAAAATTCAATTTTTCCATTATCATGTTTTATTACTATTACTTTTTCAATATTTTTATTATTAAATATTTATTTGAATAAATTATTATTTGGTTATATTTTTAATTTTTTTTGAGTTCGGTTCTATTATTGAGTAATTTATATCTTTAATATTTATGACAAAAATCTTTTTATTTAATTGAATAGATTTATAATAAACCATATATTCATCATTTGTATAATTTTGAAAAACAACATAAAAATTTATTGTTTTCTTTATAATAATTTGAATAATCATCACAAATAAATCAATTAAATTATTTTCAATTTTTAAACTCAAATGAGGACTTGATAATTCTCATGTTGTTGTTAAATATAATATTTTAGAATCAGTATAAAAATAGGAATTAGGAATTATATCAGTTGAATGTATAATATTGATTGAGATAAATAGTTTTTTGTATCATTTCCTTCAGTAATAAGAATTTTATATTTTCCAGAAATAAGTTGTTGAGAAATTAAATCTAAAGAATATTCATTTAAATTTTTTGAAAATCTAATTAAAATTTCTTTTGAGTTTTTAATTTCCATTGATTCTTTATATAACCAAAGATTAATATTAATTATATCATCATTAGAGTCAAATATATTTGTAATTGTATAACTTATTTCTTCTTTTAAATAAAAACAATTATTTTCTTTTATATTTTAAATTTCAATAAATTCTTTAAGATTTTTAAAAACAATGATTTTTCAATTGTTTGATATTCTTCTTCATTTTATTATATTTAAATTCGTAAATTCCAGGGTGATTAACTGAAAAAATAAACATTTTTTTATTGTCTTCATCATGATAAATCTCTGAATAAAATAACTTTGAATCTTTTTTTATATATTGAGATATATCTTCTTCTGATGCTAATATTGAAGTAATGATATCTTTGTTTTGAAAAATATAATATTTTCTTTCAAAGTTAAAAGTTATATTTGTATAAGATGAATTTAAAATTGATATATAAGTATTAAAATTAATTTTGAGTTTTTTATTAACAAAAATGTTTTAATTATTTCTAATATACAATTTTTTTTTAGCAATCCTTGATTGAATTGTTTTATGAAAATTAATTCTTAATTTCATTTGAATAAATTTTATTTCAAATAAATTGAATAAATTAATATTACACAAGAAACATATAATTATAAAAAAAAAGAAAATCAAATGAAAATGAAAAATAATTGATTTGAGTATAAATAAATATTTTGAAAACAAATATAAAATTGTTCATTCACTTAATTTCATTGAATTTCTAATGATTTTAAATTTTGTTCTATGTCTTTTATTTATTTATGATATGTATAATTAAATTATTTCATTTTTTTTATTTATAATTTTTTTAGAATTTTTGAATCCATTAACTCAATTTTTCCCTATTTTTTTATCTTTAGAATCCTTCTCATAATTACATTTTATTTTAAAAAATCAATTAATTTTATTGAGTTCACTTAAATAATTTTCTCACTCTAATTATCCTATAGTTTTTTTTTTGAGTTGTATTTATTATAAATATTTAAAAATCACATACTAAAATTATTATGTTATGAAAAAAGCGAAAAATAAAAGGATATATAATATAATTTTTTAATCAAAACACAAATTCATTTCCTTATACATTTTAAATTTTTCATTTTATGATTTTTCAAATAAATAATCAAAAAAAAAAAAAAAAAAGCTCTTTTTAAAAAAATTTTTTTGGAGCCTGTCCAGATTTTGTCAGAAATTTCAAAAAAATTATTATGCTTTGTTGGGATAGCCAGGGGATGAGAAAAATTTTAATTTATTTTTGATAACACATTCTGAATCCACAATATAATTGTCATGGGAAGTTCAATAAATATGATAAAAAACTGAAAAAGCAACAAAAAAAATTATCTGGTTTAAATAATTTATTAATTCTAATAAATTCTTCAATAACGCCTATCATTCAAATAAAAGATATATAAAACATTTTATTTGCATGATTAATTTAATGATCCATGTTATTCATTCTTTCTCTAGTTTGTAAATAATCTTCTTTTTGTGTACATAAACTGTATCAGCATTCATCATTCCAATAAAAAAATAATGAATGCAATCATTAGAATATCAGAGCATAATAAACTAAAAATTGAAAGTACTATTAATCTATCATTAAATTGAGAGTATACCGTAATAACAATTGAGAAACAAAATCTTATTACATTAATTATAGACAAAGAAATTTGTAAAATAGTTTTGAATGAGTTATCTATATTACACATTTTTTTATTTATAATAATAAATATTGTTTATAATTACATTAATTTTTATTTTTGGTGTTTTGTGAATTATATTCAATAAAAAAAAATTGTGGGGATTGCGCCTAATCCCAATTTTTTTGAATATATATATATATATAAATTTTAATTTAAAAATAAATATTAATAATTTTTATTAGTTTAAATAATCGATATTATAATTTAATTTTATTAAATATAATAAATTTAATAAGATTTAATGTTACAGATTTTTTTATGGTATGAAAGAATAAAAAGCAAAAGGATATTAAATTAACAAAAAATTTTTAGATATTCAGATTATTAATTCAAAGTAAGTTAAAAAAGGGTTGATTTAAGAAAAATAAAATAAGATTAAATATTATTAATGAATAAAAAATTCTTTTATTTTTCTTATTTTTTCTTTTTTTGAATATCAAAAAGAATATTTAAATAGTTAATTCTCACAAAATTTAATTTATTTATATATTATTTATATTTTATATATTATCTGATGAAATTGTGTTATAAATAGCTTTATTAAAAATAAAGAGAATATTTCCTTTTAGTACATATCCTTATTTAATTTATTATTAAAAAAATTTCATTAAAAATTCGTTCTTTTTTTTTTATTTTTATCATTATATTTTTTTATGAATGACAATTATTTTATATTTAAAGATATCAATTATATGATAATTTAAAAAGAAGAATATTGAATTATCATTTTTTAATCAAACAAACAAGTTGATTTCTTTACACCTTTAACTTATTTAAATTTTTCAGTTTTATTATTTTTTAAATAATCTTATTTTTAAACAAAAATGGTTTTATTTCAGCATAAATCATTCAACTATTATCGTTCAATTATTTATTTTATTTCTGTCTTATGAGGATTTAACAATCTTTTTTTGTATTTTTTTTATATTATTACTTTTTTAGAATTTAAAAAGTTGATTATATACAAAATAAGATTCACTAATTAACAAATATCAAAAATTTGATAAAACTTAAGATTTTATTTTAAGATTAACTCTCCTAAAAACAATGATTGAATTTATAATATATAATTAATTTCATAATTTTATTTTAATTTATATTTGATATTGATTTGAGTTAGAAAAATAATAATAAAAGAAATATAATTTCAAAATCAATCACATTCATCGCATTAAATTGATAAAAAGTATTTAATTTTTATAATATTGTAGAACATTATTATTAATTAAAATATATAAATTAATAAGAAATAAACTAAAAAATTAATATTTCAATTAAAAAAAAAACAAAAAAATTATATAATTTAGGGTTGAATGAAAAAAAATTATATTTTTTTTCTAATAATTTTATGTTTCTCAGTATCAACACCAGTTTCTTCAATTAATTTTTGTTTATATCCTTTCAAAAAATGATTAAAAATATTATTTTGAATTTGTTTTTCTTTGAAAAAATTATTTGTATTTAATTTTTTTTTATCAATCATACAATTTCTATTAGTTGAACATGAACTGGAAGAAAGCATAATATCACTATTTTCTCTATATAACTTTTTTGGAAAAAGGTCATTTTTAAAATTTTTAGAAATTTTTTTGAAATTATCTTCTAATATAGGATTTATTTTATTTCCTTTTTGTCTCATGATTTGTAAGAACTCTTTTTTTGAATGACATAAAAATAATCCTTCAATTTTTTTATCTAAATTTTTTAAAAATTCATAATAATTATTTTCTATAATATTATCTTCAATTGTTGAATTTTTTGTTTCTAAAGTTAACTCATCTAATTCATTATTTGTAATTAAATTTGTTTGTGCTGTTTCTTTATTTTGGAAATATTTATTATAATCTTTACATATTTTAACAATATTACTTTTCATATTATTATATTTAACTGAAATTATTTCATTTAATTCTTTTAAATTATTTAATTTATTTTCTAATTCTTTTTCTTTGTTTATTAATTTTTCATCTTCTTCTAATTTTTTTGAATTTATTATTTTTTCATCAATTAAAGTTCCACATTTTTGTGAAAATATTTTTATATTTTCTTCTTTATTTTTAATAGTATTTTTTAAATCTTCTAATTTTTTTTCTAATTCTTTCACTTCTTTAATCTTTAATTGATAATTTTTTTCTCTATTTAACATTTCATCTACAATAAAATTTAGATCTGAAGTTCCATAAATATTTCTTATTTTTTCATAACATTTTTCCATTCCAGAATATTTTCTTAATAATTTATTCATTTTTATCTTTAAAAATTTATTATATAATTTTGATAGTAATAAAACTTTTCTTCCTTCAATTTCAATTTTATCTGTATTTTCTTTTGATTGTTTTTCTTCTATTTTTTTTTGTTGAATTTCTCTTATTTCATTTCCTTTTAAAAAATCACTTTTTTGTTCTATTATTGTATTATAAAATTTTATTGTTAAATCTTGTTCATTTTTTTCATATGCATTTTTTTTATTTTGTTCTAAAATTTGATTATATACTTTATTAGTTTCTAACATAACATCTTTTTCATTTATTTTTTCTTTAAAATAATTTTTTTCCAAACTTTCAGTTTTTTTATCTAATAAAGAAGTTTGTTTATTAATTACATAAATGTCATTTCTTATTTTTGAAATTAAATTTTTCAAAGTTTTTTTCTCATATAATAATTCATCCTTCTGTTCTTTTTTATAAGCAACATTTGATTTAATTATGTCATTTTGTGATTTTGCTCTATTCAATTGTCTTTGAATTTTATTATCAACTTTTTTTAACATTTCAATTTTTTTTTCTATTTCAATTGAATCTTCTTTTTTTTTTATTCTTTGTCTTATTATATTATCATATTGAAACTTATAATTTATTAAAATATTTGTTAATTCATTTATTTGTTGTTGCATATATGATTCAATTGAATCAGTATTTGATGCTAAATAATAATGTTTTCTTGTATCTATCATATATCGACTTAGTTTTGGTTCTGTTTTTTTTTTTGATTTTTTTAAAGAATCAGGAGGAGGGGAACTTATTATTTCTTCATAAATAAAATCATTTTCTTGCATTTTTTAAATTAGTTTTAAAATTAAGTTTTATTTTTCGAAAATAAAAATATATTTTAGGATATATAAATAATTGAATAAGACTAATTAAAAATGTATTTTTTTTTTTTAATTTAAGAATTTTTTTTAGTATTGAATAATTATAATATACATTGTATTTAATCTTAAAATCTTATTTAATTATTTAAAGTCAGTATGAAAATTCTTTTTTTCACAACCAAGCAAAAACAAACAAATTATATTATATTTCAAAAAAATAACATTTTTCAAAAACACAATTGTCGTTATTAAACAACAAAGAAAAAATTTTTAAATTCAAAAAAAACAAATTCAGTAAAAAAGACTGATAATTGAAACAAAAAATAGAATTATTTAATTCAATTAATTCATTGATTTCTATTAGTAAAAAAATATTTTATAAAATGTTGTTTTCTTCAACATATGTTTTTTTCAAACTTTTTAAAACTAAGAAATGAGTATATTTTGTTTTTTGATATTTAATTATAAATGTTTTTTTCAAATTTAAAATAGGGAATCTTGATTTTATAACAATAATGTTAAAGGAAATAATTAAAGATGACAATTTTTTAATAAATTTTAAAAGTAAGAAAAAAAAGATATTAATTATATTTTTCAAAGTTTATAAATTTTATTTCCATAAAAAAGTAGTGATTCCTAAAATTTATAATTATTTTTGTTAATTATATTCTAGATGAAGATTATCTTAATGGATATTTATCATTTCAATTTTATTGAACTCATAATAAAATTTATCTATCTAAATAATTCATTAAAAATAAAAAAAATCCTTATTAGGTCAAGTATATGAAATATACATTATTATTTACCTTTTAGGAGATAAAGAATTAAAATGCACAATTTTCCATTTTAAGCTCACAACACTATACTATAAAAAATATCATAAGTATAAAAATGAGTGATATGTCTTTCTTGAAATGATTTTTTTTGTTATTGATTAATGATTATTCATCATTCTATTTATTATATTTAAATTAAAAAATTTATGAAAATTTTTGAAATTTAATTAACATAAAATAAAATTAATCTTTAAAATAATTATTAATTTTTTGATTACAAATATACGATAATATATTTAATAATTGTAATAAATGATACCAAAAATTTTTTAATTATAAAAAAATGAAACAATCAATATTTATTTTTTTTGTATTATTTGCTCTTACTTCAACAAATAAAGTTGAATCATCAATAGTTGAAAAAATTCAATGTTTGATTACAAATGAAGTAATATATGAATATGTAGTAGATATTATTGAAATCGTAAAAACAAAAGATGTTCCTAAAATAATTGAAGCATTATTAGAAGCTTATCCAGTTATTGAAGAAGAAGTACTTAAATGCTGGAATAAAGAACTATTATTGTTATCTCCAATGAGAGATTTAGCTGCCAAAGGTGAAAAACCAGCAAAAAAGAAATTCGTTCCTGAAAAAAGAAAACCAACTGAATGTGAATCTAAATGTTATGGAAGTTGCATGCATATTAAAAAACATTTTGAATATGCAAAATGCGCTGACGATTGTATTAAAGAAAAATGTAAACAATAATTTTCTTTTTATTTTTCAAGAAAACTAAATTTTAAAATATCTTTAGGTCATAATTTTAATTATTCTTGAAGGAGTTTTATATTTCTTTTTCTTTTTTACTTTTTTATTGAGCTTATTTAAATTTCAATATTATTTATTTATTATATTATTTAAATTTCATTACTGATTAAATGAATTCTTATATAACAAAACAAACTTTATTATTTGATTTCCCAATTTATAATATTCAATTCTTTTATGAAAATTTTTTGATGATATTATCTTATTCTTCAGTTCATATTTTGAAAATTCTTCAAAATTTAAATGTTTCTTTAATTCATTCTTTTAAAGATTTATTTCCAAAAGAAAAAAATAAAATAAAGAATCTCATATTTTTAAAAGGAAAATTTGGAAAAAATATTAATATCAAAGAATGTAAAACTTTTAATATTCTTTTATCTAATGATAATAATATAATAATTATAGCACTTATTCTTAATTTAAAAAATCAAATATTTTCATATAAAAAATTAATGAGTTTTTTCCCTTCAGATCATTTAATACAAATTATTGAACTTTCTTTTTGTGATTTTAATTTTTTTCTTTCTTCCACAAAAAATAAAAAATTAATTCTTTATAAAAAAGATTATAACAAGTATTTTTTAATATATCAAACTATTAAAAATATAACACAATATAATATTGATTTTATTCAAGAAATTAATCAAAGTTTAATAATTACATTTTGTTATTTTGAAAGTATTTTTTCATTTTGGGAAATAAATAATTATAAAATAATAAATGAAGGGAATTTACTATTAGATTTAAGTCCTTATACAAAAAAAGTTTATGTTTTTAGAAATTTTATTTTAGCAGGATGTGTTGATTTTATATATGTAATTGATATTAAAAATAAAACAATTGTTAATAAAATAAATATAGGAGAAGATTGGCACCTAATTAATTATTTACAATTAAATAATAATAAAATTTTATTTGGAAAAATAAAAGAAACAAATGAAGGATTATTAATAAGTACATTACAAAAATATTCATATCATAATTCAAAATTTTTAAAATTAAGAAAACAAAAATTATTAGTTGAAGAAAAATTAACAGGAATTATAAAATTTATAAAAACAAATAAAAAAGGGAAAAAAATAAATTATTTAATAACATCATTTGAAAATGGATTAATGAAAATTATTAGAATTAAAAATTTTAATTAATGAAAATTAAATAAATAATAATTCTAATGAATTTATGTGCAATAAATAAAAAAGTAAAAAAAGCATTAGAATAAGAAGAATTAAATAAACTTTATATATCTTTGATAAAAGAAAAAATTGATAAAAAAAACATAAATTTTTTCCAAATTACATAAATATTATTATTAATATAATGAAAGAATAATATTTGAGGTATATTATTATAATATTGAATACAAATTAAAATATTATTTAATTGATTTATTAACCTTTTCTTTAATTAATTATTTTAGTTTAAATAAAAAATTGTAAATTTAAAAATTTCTTTTTGTTTTAATAATAAAATTTATCTGCAATTTTGAGAAGTAATTGGAATACAAAAAAACAAACTAAATGTTCTAATAATCAAGAAAAGAATACCAAATCGATTAGATTTTGAATTCATTTGCACCATCCCAATTCCTCTCATTGCAGTTCCACAGAACCAAACTGCAACATTAAGTGTAGGTATAAAACAATTAAGAAATTCACTTTCTTCTTTTTCTTTGAATTTTTTTATATAAAAAAATGCTAATATCAACATTAATAATTGATCAATATGAATAAAATAAATTTTTATAAAAACTCCATTGCAATATAAAAAATTGATTCTACTACTAAAAATATAAAAATTAATATTGCCATAATTAAATAAATAATATTTTTTTTTTTTCCATTTAGTTGGTCTTCAAGAGCATAAATATTATTATTATTGTTTTTATTATCAGAATTGTAATTATAATTATAATTATTATTATTGTTGTTATAATTATAATTGTAATTGTAATTGTAATTATTGTTATTATTATTAATGTTATTATTAAAAGCAGTATTGTTGTTAAAATCATTTGGAGATGTATTATTATAATTTAACAAATTAAAGATATATAAATAAATAAAATGTCTGAAGATAAAACACCAATTATAACTGGTCAACCCGAAGATCCAAATTATATATCTGTTTCTTCTATATTAAATCAACCAAATCATAATATAATTTATATTCAAGATTATAATAATAC